>CAOJBK010630729.1:0-21826 GCA_948294925.1 Codiaeum variegatum | reverse complement strand
GATTTAAACAAGGAGAACTAACAAATTCTCAAGAAATTTTCAAAATTTCATCAACAAAAATCCTAAAAATTAATATGCATTATAACAATCAATTCAAACCAAACAATGAAAATTAACCTAAATTAAACGCATAAATAACACATTTAATCCAAATAAAACATAAAACCAAAACAGAGGTTACGTACTGTGACGTTCGTAATCGAACAAACTGATTCAGAATTGCTGGGCGGGCTGTGACGTGACTGTGCCTGTGAACGGGACTGTCGGCGGCGTGGAGAGGCGGTCGGCGACGAAGCTGGGCGGTGACCGGAGTTTGCTGCTTCAAACGGAGACGTCGACAGCCAAACAGTGGTGAGTTTGAGTGATTCTGTGAAAAAATGAATCTGTTTTGGGGGGCCCCGACTTTTATAATTAAAAGTTACTGACCCTTTACTGACGCCAAAATGGCGTCAGTAAATTTTTTTTTACTAACCATTTACTGACACCATTTTGGCGTCAGTAAAAATTTTAATTTTTTTCTGACTCTTTACTGACGGATTTTAGCGTCAGTAACGTTATTTTGCCGCACGACTTTACGGAAAAAATTTCAATCCCGCCCATTTATTACTGACGCTAAAATTTCGTCAGTAAGTCGTCAGGAAAAATATTTTTTTCCCAATTTCTAATGCTTTAATGACGCCTAAAATGACGTAAGTAATTTTGTTCTGACTCTTTACTTACGCATTTTAGCATCAATAACGTTATTTTGACGCACGACTTTTACGTAAAACATTTCATTTCCGCCCAAGTATTACTGACGCCAAAATACCGTCAGTAAAGAATCAGGAAAAAAATTTTTCTAATAATTTCTGACCCTTTACTGAGGCTAAAATGGAGTCAGTAATTTACTGACGCATTTTTTTGTCAGTAAAGGGTCAGTAAATTAACAAAAAAAAATATTTTTCGTCAGTAATGTTAATTTTGGCGTCAGTAATTAGTGACGCCAAAAATTACGTCAGTAATTGGCGTCAGTAAAATCAAGATTTCTTGTAGTGAAATAAACGTTTCTATAGGAATGTAGATAACTTGAAATGCACTAGAAAAATTAATAGAAAAGTAAAGAGAACTCAAGAAAATCTAAAGGAATCACAAGAAAATAATTGCAATGAACTGAAATAAAGATTAGAATTGAAATTGAAAATTGAGTTGTCTAATTGGTTCTTGCAGCTTGATTTTCCTTTTATAGGTTTTTGCTCTCAACTATTCACTGAAACACGTACTATAATAGCTCTATTAGGTGTTCCCTTGGATCACTCATAACTGTGCATATTCTCTTTGGTGCTTTCTTGGATTTCTCAAATAAGTGTCTGTCTTAGACATGTTCTCTATGGCGTGCTTTAGTGCTCCCTTAGATCTCTCTGATAATTGTCACGTTCTCTTTGATGCTCATTAGATCTCTCTAATAATTATCAACTTGTACTGAAACAAGCTACTTGATGCTCATTAGATCTCTCTAATAATTGTCAGCTTGTACTGAAACAAGATACTCTAAGTGCTCCACTTCAGAGATTATACTACTATACTTGTTAGCTGCTAGATTTTATCTATTTATAGAAAATAAAATAATTGAAATTCCCTTAAATTTCTTTAGACTTACTATTTTTTTGGTTGTCATTTCTTTACTTGGGTATTTATTTGAACTTGCAATAATATGGAGTAAACACATAGTAAACCATGTCAGAGAAGCAAAGATTCGATCAAGCTCTTCCTTTACCTAAAACGATATTCCCCCACTCTTCTTAAAAAATAAATGGAAAAATGAATATTTTAATCTTTTCTCAATAATTTAATAGATCCCTTATGTCAAAATTCTAAACTACATTGTAAATGTTTTTGTTATTGAATTTTTATTTTAATTTTTATGCTCACATTTGTGTTTCATAAAATGGGTTGATAAAATTATAAAAAATTAATTTTTTTGGTTTTTTTTCTTTGTTTTTTTATAGAAAAGACATCAATGAAAATGAATAGTATTACATTTTCAGTAAAAAGAAAGGGAAATCAAACCTGAATTCGCATATACTTTTAGGATGGTATTTACTAATGCAGCTTAAGTTAAAAATAAACAAAAGTATAATCTGACAGTAAGTAACTAATATTTATAGTTACATATTTCAAATTTGAATCTTATGTGAAATAGAAAGTAAAATGATGATTTAAATATCAATCCATTCATCCACTTAAAAAAATTTATTTTAATACGATAACTTTTAAATTTATTCAATAATTATAATTAAAATTTTAAATTATAAGTAAAAAAATTAATTTAAACTTTCTGTCTTATATAATAAATGATTAGATTTTTCAATATTCCTATTTTTTAAAAAAAATATCACTTATTTTATTTAACAATCAATATTAGAATTTGATAAGTCTTGGACTTAACAAATTATGATCTCCTTAACTATAAATTGGATTGGATTGAACTTTAAACTTGGATTGCCTGCACTGGTAAACAACATGAGCTTATCCTCTGATGCTTAAATCAGATTTGGATATAACAATCCCTTAAGCCCTTAGAATATATTTGATTTTTTGGAGTTCTAAGAATAGTGTAACATATCTTGAAATTTGTATCATAATGAGGTATTTATAGTGTTTGTGAGATTTCTAAGGTAGACACTTGTCATTCTATTGGAATGTCACATGTCATGATATAGTTAACTCATACGGTGATTCTTGGGTGAGGTTGAGACATGTGTCTAAAGGAATATTTACCTGATTCTGTCAATGGGTACCATAGTCGAAGGTGTTCTTCGGTACATACCATGCTGAAGTCCCCTTATTAAAGTTTTGAGCTCGGGATTGACGTATCTAAGGTCTCCTTGGGCCTTTTTTTTTCTTGATTATGAGCTTTGGACATTTAGTATTTTGACTAGACCTGTATTTGAGACCCCACTTTGTTTAAATGTGATTGAGACACCTATGGTTCGAGTCCTCAGTTGAAAAAAAGGTTTCGATCGAAGGTCTCTAATGCCTTTGCTTTCTTTGTAGCGAGACTGATTCCAATTGCACTACCTTTCTTCAGGCTCCAACCTTATGTGACTCATGAACTCTGTTTCTTTTCAGCAAGCTCAGTCTTGCTTGGGCAATCCGTGGAACTCTTTCATGGCTTGATCGATTATTTTATAGGGTGCACATATAGTCTGGCTAACAACTTAGTAGGTTGATACTTTCATGACATTTTGAGGGGCTTTGCATGGGAAAGAACATCTTTGGCGTGAAACATGACGAGGGTGAAGCAATTCTCTTTGCTTGCTTATATTGTCTGTGTGACTACCACATCATTTAAAATTTTCTTGCCACATGTCGTGCTTGTCTGTAATGGTTAGGAATGTGAAGGGTCTTCTTGAAGGCCTATATAAACTCTTTTATTTCAATCTTTTTCCCTCTCACTTATTTCTTTGTTATCTTCTTCTTCCTTTCCTTTTCTTCCTTCCCTTTTTTCCTTATCATTTTTTCCTTTCTCAACCCTTCTTCCTATAATGTCTCACACTCGCTAGCACCAAGTTGATCGGCCCGCTTATGCCAATAGAGTTGAATTCGTTGATCGATTCCTTATCCCATCTTGGTGGAATGTTAGGCCTAAGTCCGGTGTGAATTGGGACCACTTCATACCAAATCTCAATGCCATCTCTGAGGTAACTTTCGTTATCTACCCTTCTAGCGCTCACCATATATGTAACCATGACCTTAGTCTCAACGTTCCTATAGGGCGTTGAGATTATGTTTTCTTCTTCGATCACATGCTTCATGGTCTACTTTTTTTGCCTTCCCCCTTTTTTGTCAAGGTTTTTAACCATTTCAGTATGACTCATTTCACTCTCACACCTAACTCTATCCTCAACATCCAATGCTTTGAGGTCCTATATTTCTGCTTAGGAATCTTTACCCCCTCGGTGGAGCTTTTCAACTCTTCTACCGATTCGTGTTGAATCAAGGTGACATTGAGGTTTTTATGTCTTCTGAGAGGTCCAACTAAAGGCTTTTTGCTGCAAAACCCAACAAGGTCGATGACTGGAAGCGTCAGTTCTTTGGAATTATATACACTGGACCCGTCAAAAAGGGCTTTGGCTTCGACGGAGATCATCGTGAGCCTAACAAGCTCTCTTCCAACCCTTACCTTTTCGATGAGGACAAAAGTCATTTGCTCCTATTCATTAGCTCAAAAAGCTGGTTAACATCAATGACCTGTGGCATTGCAGTTTTCTTTGGGATAAGGATGGTCATACCATCATCCCCTATTGCCTTGAGCATTTACTGGGTAAGCATTTCTTTTCTTCATTTTATTATATATGTATGTTTGCCTTGATCTTACCTTCATCCTTCTTCTTATCAGAGGAGCTAGTGAAAGCTGTGAATGAGGACCTCTTTGCAAAATTGGGAATAAAAGGCAAAGACATAAAAAAACATAGCGAAGCTCGACCTCTCTCAAGTCATTCCCATTCATGACATCTACACAGGGGAGCTTCGCCCTCGAACCAATAGGGAGATCTAAGGCATGATCCAGACCTTGAGTCTTAGGGAGGTGGATTTCTCCCACTTAGCTCTCTACTTCATAAACCTGCCTTATTTGGTTGATGTGGGGGTTCAAATGTCAGTTGGCCCGCCACTTCAGCCTATAAGACCTAGGATAGCTGTAAAGCCTCTTCATCTAGTTACCGAAGGTGGCCCCAGATCTTCAGTTGTTCCTTCCACTACTTCAGGCTCAAAGAGGGCATCAGAGCTTGTTATCATTGAGGATGAAGAGGAACGGTCGTTTGTAGTGAAGAGGGCCATGCCTAAGTCTCAAAGGTGAACTTGGCCCAATCCTGATTTGAAGATCAGTCACCACAACCTAACCCCAACTCCTACTCCAATTTGAGCTCTAACTTCAACTCTTCTTCGAGCTTCTACTCCTACCTAAGCCTCCTCCATAACCTTCAAGCCTCTATTTGGGTTTGAGAAGAGGTGACGATTTCATAAGCTGATACAAAGTCGTGCCTTCGAGAATAAATCCTCAGCATGCCTCGCTTCCAAGGAGTCGCCAGGGAGCTTATTAACACAGTGGAGATCCTGGTTGAGGATGAGAAGGAGTTTAACATCCTTCTCATTATATTCTATGGGAATGCATCCTCCCCCTCAGTAAGGATCACCTTCTTGAACTCTAAAACAACATTTATAATGTGGAGGGGCCTGTGATGAAAGCCTTTCTCTAGAGAGAGTTCATTGCTCCTCCTTCTTCTTCTGCTACTCCCTTTGGTAATACAGTTGGCTCTTTAGTGCCTTCTTCCTTATAGGTAGTTAAGGAGGGCTCCACTCCAATTAAGTTTACCACTTCCCCTTTTGCTTTTTCTGATTCTTCTTCATCTTCTGGCCTTCGAGGGGGTGTATGAGACTCTTTAGAGGTTGGATAAGTCTTGGCGGACTGCTTCTTCTGTCACAGCCGATCCCCTCTAAGTAATTCACGCTGATGGCAGGGAAGTAAGCAAGATGAGAATCAATCAATCCACGAGGAGACCCTCACGAAGTATTGGTAAGTCCAGTTCTTCACATCTAGATTAGCTATTTCTTTCTATTATTTTATGCTTGTACTGGTTTTTTTTCTTATTTTTATTCAGCTTCGCTGGGAATAAATGTTACTGAGGGGAATGTCCCTCAATTAGGAGGAGATCCTCATTCCATAGCCCCTTCCACTATTGAAGGGGTTGTTGCTTTACCTTTGGCTACGGAGGTAATTCTTCCTCCCCTTTTTCATCTTTGTTTTGTTGAGTCTCTATTTGCCTTCTAATTTTTTTCCTTTTTTTATAGAATGTTGAAGGTGTTCAAGAAGTGAGACCTCTTCGCCTCACCCTAATATGGAGGTTGCTATGACTTTAGTCATTTTTCTAGCTCTTCCACATCCTCCGAGGGTCAAAGAAAATGTTCCTTCCACTTGCCTAACTAATGTATCTGTAGCCTTCTTTTCTTTGACGCTTTTATTTAGCTTAAGTGAATTTTTGTTGAGACCTTTAATCCCTTATGCTGACTCTAGTTGTTTCTTTAGCAAATTGTTACTTCAAAGTTGAAAACCTATCAGAAGGTTGCAAAGGTTCTCTTATTTGACCATGAAAAGGTGGAAACTATACTATCTCTTCATAATTGAGAGGAAGAGAATTTGAGGAAGTCCTTAGTTGAGAGGGATCAAGCCCTTTCCGAGTCCAACTTTGAGCTTTGCTACAATGAAGCAGCGCTTGCTGAGTCCATCTCCGCTCTTTAGAGCACTTGTGTTGAGAGAGATCATTTTTCTGAAGAGAGAGACAAAGCTTTGAAGGAGGTGGAAGAGCTTCGAAGCCCACTTAAGGGTAAAGAAGAGCTTATTGAGTCTTTGAACCAATGAGCTACTACCTTCGAAAAGCAGAACCACACGCTTCAGGATGAAAAGGTAAAGCTTTGGAAGGAACTTTGCCTCTCTCAAAAAATCTACAAGTCCTTGTTGGGACATGAAAAGAGGCATACTGAGGAGATCTAGTAAGCCATCAAAGACATTTTCACTTTTGACTGGTTATAAAGGTATGTGAAGAAGAAATAGGTCTTGTGTGGTGTTCTTCGCCAAAATAAGACCATAGGGGAGGTAGTTGAGAAGTTTCTCCAAGACCTATATTCTTGAAAAGGTGAAGCTTTTTATCCTTGAGGAATACTTAAGTAGTATTTCTATGCCTTTTTTGCCCATCTTCTATGCCGATAAGTACAATGATCTCTTTAGTTCTTCTAAGGAATACCTCAGCGAAGACTTGAAGTTGATGAAGGGGCTAGAGATCTGTAACAATAGTTTCTATTTGTAATCTTTGTACCTCATTGTATATTTTTATAAATATGCAGCATGTGATTCTCTCTGTAATTTTTTGAAGTAAAATACAACATTTTTTTATGATTTCTCCTTCTTTGAAATCTATTATTCTTTTATTAAGTTCAATTTTTCTTTAAGTTATTCCATGCTCCATCGAAGGTTCTTTGTTTTGCATTTACCTATTCGGTTTGGGGCTTTTACCCTTAGGAATTTACATCTTTTAACTCTTGTAGGATTTGTCTATTTCATTTTGTATTGCTTATCATTCGAAGTGAAGGTTTTATCTAAGGCGCACTTTTTTCTCCTTCTAGGACAGCCTTCGAGGGAGTTTGAAGGAGTCATGAGTTTGTCCTATCTTGGGGGATATTTTCCCTAGGATTATCTTTTCTCCCTCTTTAAATAGCCTTTGCCCTTCAAGAGTGGCTATAGGTTCTACATTCCCCCTTTAGGTAGCCTTCACCCTTCAAGGGTGACTCCCTTATAACCTTCATTAAAGATGTATATGCGTTCCTTGGAAGGACTTTTTCCTGTCAAACAGGTCTTGTATCCTTTGTCAAAGACGTGTTTGACTCCCTTGGAAAGACTTTTACATGTCAAGTAGGTCTTGTGTCCTTCATGAAGGATGTATCTACTTCCCTTGAAAGGATTTTTGCCTGTCAATCAAGTCTTATATCCTTCATCAAAGGCATATTTTCCTCCCTTAAAAGGACTTTTACCTATCAAGTAGGTCTTGTATCCTTCATCAAGGATGTATCTGCCTCCCTCGAAAGGACTTTTATCTATCAAACAGCTCTTAATTGAAAGTAAAGTACAAATAAATTGGACTCAGAAGGCTGTATTTTCATTGATTTCTTCTCACTGGTAGTACATTTTAAAATATTGTACATTCCATGTATGTGGTACATCTATGCCTTCTAAAGTTTGTAGCTTATAGGTGCCTGGTCCTATGACTTGTTAAACTCTAAGGGGAACATCCTATGTTGGGGCCAACTTTCCTACTCCTCTTTGACTAGTGGCTTTGGCTCCTCATGACTAGGCTTCCTTCGTCAAACTTCCTATCCTTAACCTCTTTATTGAAATAATTAGTTGCCCTATTCATAAATGTTATTGTTCGAATGACTATTTCCACCCTTAATTCTTTCAGCAGATCCAAATCAATCCTTCGTCGCCTACCATCCTCTTCATCATCGCAATAGAGGACTCTTTCGCTAGGTAGGCCTATATCGACAGGGATGACTGCCTCAATTCCAAAGGTCAAGGCAAAGGGAGTATCTCATGTATGCTCTATAGAAGTGGTTTGGTATGCTTATAGCACATGATGGAGCTCTTCTACCCAGTCTTTTCCATACCTTTCTAGTCTTCACTTGATCCCTTGGAGGATGGTCTTATTCATCACCTCGGTTTGCCCATTTGTTTGAGGATGGGCAATAGAGGAGAAATGTTGTTTGATGTTCAGTCCTTCTTAAAAGCTCCTTATCTTAGTGTTTTCAAATTGTTTCCCATTGTCACTGATGAGCTAATAAGGAATTCCAAACCTGCAGATAATGTTCTTCCAGATAAATGTGATGATTTTATCTGCTGTGATGGTTTCCAGAGGTTCGACTTTGACCCACTTTGTAAAGTATTCAACTGTCATTACCAAGAACTTCTTCTACCCTGGGGCCATTGGGAATGGGCTAACGATGTCTATCTCCCACTTCGTGAAGGGCCAGGAGTCGTAAATAGGAACTTGTTCAGTTCCTAGAGCTTTTACAAAGTTTGCAAATTTCTAACATGAAGGACATTTCTTCACTAGGGCCTTTTGAATCTGCTTCATGGTTGGCCAATAGTACCTTTGTCGAATAGCTTTAGTTGCTAGTGCCTTTCCTTCTATATGCATCCCACATGATCCTTCATGAATCTCTCTGAGGACATATCCTGCTTCGTTGAGTCTAAGACACTTGAGCCAAGGAAGTGAATGCGCTCTTTTGTATTGGGTGTTATGATGGATGGATAAGTAGGCATTGTGCGATTTGACCTTTTTTGCCTCCTTCGGATCCTGTGGTAGCTCACCGTTTTCCAAATAGGCTTTGATTGGATCAATACAATATGGATCTTATGATTCTATCTCTCTAACCTCTTCACCTTCATTAATGCTTGAGGTTGCCAAAGAGCCCATGAATACCTTGTCAGGATATCTTGAGAGGTGTGCCTCTGCTAATTTGCTCAGGTTGTTCGATTGGCAATTTTGGAGCCTTAGGACTTCCTGTATTCTACCTTCACCCATTCTTCCTCCAACTTCTGGATCTGTCGCTTGACTATTGCTAAGCACTTCACCATTTCTTCTTTTTTTACTACAAACGTTCCATCCATATAACTTAAAACCAACTACGTGTCACTACAAATGCATGGCCTTTCTATCATCAGGAAATCTGCTAATTTGGCCCTTGCACTAAGGCTTTGTATTCCGCCGTATTGTTCATAATTGGGAAATCTAGTTTCAAAGTGTACTAAAGGATCACCCTAGAGCCACTCCTAAGGACAACTCTGATGCCATTGGCATTCTGTGTACGTGCTCCATCAACATAATGTTCTCATGTAGTTATCAAGTCTATCTCCTCTCCACCTTTTTGTTTTGAGCTTTTTTCTTCCTTTTCCTCCGGGAATGAACATTCTAAAATGAAATCTACTAATGCTTGTGCTTTGATAGCAGTTCGTGGGAAGTAATACATGCTGTATTCTCCTAGCTCTATAGACCAGCAGAGCATTCTTCTCCAGGTCTCAGTCTCGTGCTGAGTTTTTTTTGCAAGGGTTTATCTGTGGTCACTACTCTTTGATGAGCCTGAAGATAGACCTTGAATTTCCTACATAATAAGAGGAGAGAGTAAGCTAATTTCTCAAGATGAGAATAGTTGAATTCGGGTCATTGTAGGACTACTGAAATAGTATACTAGCTTTTAAATCCCTGCTTCCTCTTAGATTAACACTAGTCCAACTACATATGGGGATCCCGAAAGGTAAATGAGCACTTGTTTCCCCAGTAATGGTCTGGTTAACACCTATTTAGAACCCAAGTAAGCTTTAAGTTCTTCAAAGGCTTTTTGGCAGTCCTCAGTCCACTCAAAGACTGTTGTTCTTTCTTATCATTCTAAAAATGGCAAATATTATTCTACCACCTTCGAAATGAACATGTTAAGGGCTACTAATCTTCTCATCAATTTCTGCTCTTCTTTCACGTTCTTCAGAGTTGGTATCTCTAGGATGGCTTGTACTTTATTTGAAATAGGCTCAATTCCTTTCTCTCTCACCTGATAACTAAGGAATGTGCCCCCTGAATGAAGAAAGCACATTTCTGCAGGTTTAGCTTCATTCCGTATTGGTTCATCACTTTGAAGATTTCCCCCAAAACCTTAACATGCTCTTTGAAACTTCTTCTCTTCACTTTCACATTGTCTGCATATGCTTCTAGGTTCCTTCCCAATTGATCCTTGAAGATCCTATTGACTAACCTCGAATTGGTGGCCCCTGCATTTTTTAGATCAAATGGTATGGACGTATAGCAATAGGTGCCTTTCTCAGTGATGAAGGCATTCTTTTCTTCATCTTCGCAGTCCATTTTGATATGGTGATAACCTTGCTTAGCATCGAGAAAGAGAGAGGTATTTGTGCACTGCTGTGGGATCTAACAACTTGTCTATCATAAGAAGTGAATAGGAATCTTTAAGACATTCTTTGTTGAGGTCGGTGAAGTCTACTCACATTTGTTAACTTCCATTCACATTCTTCACCAAGACCACATTCGCTAACCACTCCGAATATTGAACTTCTCGAATGAAACCAATTTCCATCAACTTACTCACTTCCTCATCACTTACCACCTGTCTTTCTACCCTAAAGCATTTATTTTTCTATTTGATTAGCCTAAAGGACATATCTATATTAAGCTTGTGGGTGATCACCTCTGAGTTAATTCCTGGCATCATCGAGGAGTCTCATGCAAATGTTTTCTTTTGGCTCACTAAGAACCCCTTTGCTTCATTTTTCTCTTTTAAATCCAAGTTGACTTTTCAAGCACCTCTTCGACCTTTCTTCCTTCACCATGAATGACTCCCACTTCCCCACTGGTTGGGCTCTTTGGCCTTCTATTATCTTCTCTTCTTCATGTACCATACATACATCCTAGATTTGAATATGTATCATACTCTTCCTCTTTTGGGTAAATTCTACTTCAGACTCTTTCTTGTGAGTGTTGTATATGCAAAGTTTGGTTCCATCTGTCAAGGGAACTTTTACTCTTCCTCTTTGGACACTAGTGTCAGCATCCAGGTTATGGAGTAGTGGTCTTCCCATCAAGATGTTATAAGTCATTGGTATTTTGACCTCCACGAAGAGTTCCATCACCATCACACACCTCGAAGCCACCTCTAATGTGAAGGGCAGTTTTATGTATCTTACTCTCGATATCTCAGTTTTATCTAACGTCTTGAAATGGCTTCTTAGTTCTTTCAACTCATACTCTTTTTTTTTTTGCTATCTTCTGGTAGGCTTCATAGGATAAAAAGTTGGTCGAACTCTCATTATCCACTAGGATCCTTTGCACATTATAATCGGCTATGATTTCTTTCATGACGATTGGGTCGGCCTTTCTTGGCACCACCATCTCTTCCCCTTCGGCCTATTGCTTTTGGCCATTGTAAAATACAAACTCTCATGTTTCCATACCCCAGGCAATGGCTTTTCCCTTGTTGCTACTTGTTGCCTCCTTATAGGGTTCACTAGTGATGCAAACAATATCTCCCACCATCCCATCATTTACAACTGGCGACTCTAGGTCCTTCTAGTCTCTCATAAATCCTTTCAAATACCCTTACTAGATCAACCATTTTATCTCCTCCATCAAGCATCTGCAAGTGTCCGTAGTTCGTCCATGAGTGTTGTGAAACTTGCAAAACTTTGATTTGTCCCTTTTTTCAGAATCCCTCCTTATCGACTTTGACCTCTGCCATATGGCTTGATCCTGGAATGCTCAAAAGACCACCTCAGGCTTGCATTTAGAGGGGTGACCTTCACTATGTCAAAAGTCCTTAGCGAGCTCCCTTTCCTTCTTCTTTGGCTAAGAAAACGTGCTTTTAGAGCTACTTGACCCTCCAACTTCTTTCTTCTTACTTCTTTTTGAAGGGGTATCCTCTTCTCCCATCCTTTTCTTAGCAAATTGACTTACCTAAAAAGTACCATCTTACTTAATGTACTTATGAGCTATAATCATTGCCTCCTCGAGGGTACTCAACGAATCTCTTGACAATTTCTTAAAAAAATCTGTGTGCATAGTGCACTTTTTTAGGGCTTCTACCACCCTTTCCTGATCCAACCGTGTTACTTTTAAGGCTTCGACATTGAACCTAATTAAGTAGTCCCTTAGCGACTCATCTTGACCTTGCTTCACAAGCTCCAAGAATGGAAATACTAGTTGCAAATTTCTTCACAAAACTTTCTGTCAACTGCTAAAAGTTCTCAACATTTCCCTTTTTCAAACTATCATACCATTTGTTTGCTGCCCATCCAATGACCCCATAAAGGCCTTGTAAAGTGCTTCATCAGCTCTCGTTTGCAATTCCACTTCATGTTTATAGTTCAAGATATGGGCTTTCGGGTTTTTTGACCCTATGTACTTAGTGATGTTGGAGGCCTTGAATTTACTAAGCATTTGGTATACTGCTACTGTTTTGATGAACAAGGATTTTAGCTCGAGGGATAAGTCACTATCTCCTGACTTCTTCTTTCCTCCAAGTTTCTCTATACATTATTTCCTTAACGTCTTGAGAGTTATGTCTTGTTGCCTCGTGTCCTCCCTCTTCTCTATTCCTTTGATACCTTAATCTATGAGAACTTCTTCTCATGCTATGTTCTCTCTGAGAATGATTTGCTCTCTCTCTCTCTTTCTTTTTCTCTCCCTCTGGGCCTAGACTCGCTTGAACCTTCCGAGCTCTCTTTATTTCTTTCAATATTTTGCCCATTTCATTTTCTTCACCTTCCCCCTCCTTTACCCTTAGGTCTTCTTGATTTCCTCCCACAACCCCTATTTCTTACCTCAACCTACTTGCTGAGACCTGAGGCTTGCTTGCATCCTCTCCTTCTGGGGTTTGTAACAACCTTATTTTAGTCATCCTATTTAAACCGACCAGTGCATTCTCATTCACGCGTTGCCCCATAGAGCTTAGATTTGGTAGGAGCTGCAATACAGAAGTTAGTGCATTCAAAACATTGTGCAATTTAGGCGAGATGCCAGATGATGCATTAGTTGAAGCTTGTGGTGGAGGTGTGACAAAAATTGTGTTTCCTTATGCGTGTTTGAGGAGGTCTGTTAGGATTTAGAAGGATGCGGCTAGGTTAGGGGTGATTGAGGTGTTTATAAGTGGAGTTTCATGGCTAGTGTTTCTGGTTGGGTGGGTTGGTGAAACATCAGTGGCATTGTTTCTATTATCTTGATAGTCCTCCATGTTTGGAGTTTCTAATAATGCAAGCTTTTGAACAAGAAAGGAAAGTCAATATGACTATCTTAAAAGAGAGAAGAGAGAATGGCTGTTAGATATCAAGAAAAACTTTCTAATCAGTTTTCCCATAGACGATGCCAATTTGATAGGCCTTAGACCTAACAACTTCTGATCTCCTTGATTATAGATTGGATTGGATTGAACTTAAACTTGGATTACCTACACTGATGAACACACATGAGCTTAGAGGGCCAAGCCTTAAGCCTGCAAAGATCTTTCGATGCTCAAGTCAGATTTGGATCTAACAATACCTTAGGCCCTTAAGAGCCCTTAGAACATATTAAAGTTTTTTGGAGTTTTGGGAATAGTATAATATATTTTGAAATTTGTGTCATAATAAAGTATTTATAGTATTTGTAAGATTTTCGAGGTGGACACTTGTCATTCTATTGGAATGCCACGTGTCATGATATAATTAACTCGTACGGTTGTCCTTAGGTGAGGTTGAGATAAGTGTTTAAGGGAATATTTACCTTATTTTGTGCATTGGTCCTATGTCCGAATGTGCTCTTCGATAAATACCATGCCGAAGACCCCTTATTAAAGTTCTGTGCTTGGGCTTGATGTATCTAAAACCTTCTTGGATTGTTTCTTTCTTCATTAATATTATGACTAGACCCGTATTATTATTCAGATTAATTTTTAACGTATGAAATGGTAGCAGTACATATGAAATGGTATCTAGTTGTGCTCAAAGGATTAATGTCATTTTTTCTTCATTCATGAGTTTTAAGAAAATAAATTAATTAAATAATAATAATACCTTATTTAGTTTTCTAAGAGTTGCAAACCCAACGTCGGCGGCTTTAACGAATCTGAAATTAATGATTTGAAGTCTCTCCAACAAAATACCTGTCCCATATTTGTAAGCTAAACGTACTCTTCTCAACTGATATCTCCAACTTGGCTTAAAAATATACTTTTTTATATATATAAAAATAAAATAATCACTTATTAATTAATGTCCCTTTCTTTTCTTGCTGGCTTCTTTAACCACTAGGTGCTCCTTACTCTATACTCCATTGCCACAAGCTTTCCATGAGTGAGACATCATCAGAACTAAGCCTAGTGACAAATATATATATATATATATATATATATATATTCCATTAATAGAAATGAAATTTAGCATATTCCTTTTCTTCCTTTCAAAATATTATCATACCAGATAAAAAAAAACCTATTATTCGAATAATATTTTTTGTTGAAAAAAAAATTAATGTAATCATAATTTTTTGAAAAAGTTTTTTTTTTTTTCTATTAATCATTATTAGGCTTTATATATAAAAAAAGGAAGGAAGAAAAGAGTTATGGGTTTGCTTAAAAGGTAGTCGAATCTGAGAAAAATAGTGGCAATAGTGAGATAGTAAGAAGTTTGATACTTTACTTTAGCAAGACATGAAGTGAATGAGGCTATGCCATGCTTTTAACGTGTAATGTTAGCCTTTGCTTTTAATGGCTTTGTGTTTATTCGTGACTTTAGTTTGCCTATTTTCTCTATATCTCACTCCCTTTTGTTTTTCCTTTCAAAACTAACTCTTATCTCTCAACGTTTGACACCTGTATATCTAAGTATATAGTTTAATGATACATGCATATTTCTCTGTATAATAAGTTTAAGATGGATTTTCCTTTTTTTTTTTTTTATATACTGAAAAAGTTAAAGGTCTTAACCACCAATGCCTAACTCTTAATTTTCCTTATCAATAATGCCTAATTGGAAAAGACTTGCATGCATAGGATATAACAAAATATAAAAATTCTTTTTTTTTTTTTGTGCATGAGATTATTTCATGTACATGATGTATAAAAGTTTTTTCTTGCCTAATTACTCTATTTTTTGCCTTTTTTTTTTCAGTTACTATTTCTTTGGCTTACCTTTCTCCTTAAAAATCCTCACTTTTGAAAAAAAACAATTAAGAGCTATTACTTATTTTATAGGATTTAAAAAAAAAAGTTAGAATATTTAGTCAAAATGACTAAAATATTAATAGTTTCAAAATATAAAAATATTTTAATTAATTTTCAAAAATCCAGATGGGACAGTTGCGTGCTTTCAGAAACAGTGCCTTCGTTGTCACCAATCTCTTAATGCCATGCGTCAAAATGGTATGGGACTTTTATGATGACTGATGAATGGTTGTACAGTTACAAATTGCCAAGTGTCGTAATATTTTTTGAAATTAATGTACACTTTCGTAGTTTATAAAAGTTTGTTCCCTTCTTCATTGTCTTCTTCTTGCTTAAACTTTCTACTATTCGGCTTCTTGTTCTCAGTTTACTGTCTTAGTCTTCTTCAATTTTCTTGATTTTTCCTTCCTTTAACTGGACCATGGTTGCTTATAAGGGAAAGAATGCTGTCACTGAGCAAGAAAAGGCTAGGAAGCAAACTAATGCTGATGACACCCCTACTTATCTTGACCAAGTAATACAACCATAAATGGGGAAGATAGTACGCCTGCCATTTGGATTTGGAGTTTTTCAACAAAATATTGATGCCATGGAATAGCATATCAAGATCACCACCCCTTCTATTAATGACATAATCTTTTCCACTAATACTCAAGTGGAGGTAGCTAAGGGGCCCAAAGATTATGTTTGGCATCTAGACCATATGATTCGAGAGTTGTTATTTCCTCCTTCACCTTTCTTCTACAAAGTTTTTAATTACTTTGAGGTAAACCCTATGATGATCACCCCCCAACTTTGTTGCAGATATACACTGCTTTGAGGTAATTTCTATACCCTAGGGATTAATAACCCCTCCGCGAAGATGTTTCACTCGTTCTTCAACATATACCCCTCTTCCGATGCTAATCTTTATTGCTTTCAGAAGAAGCCTCTCCGTTCCTTGTTTGGCAGTGAAGAGAACAAGGTTGACGATTGGAAGAATCAGTTCTTCTATGTTGAAGTTATTAAGGCCTTCAAGAAAGGCGAAGTGGGTTCGGCTTCCCTGGTACTTATAGGGGGAAGAGTAACACAGTGAAGTTCAAGAAAGGTATAATTGTTACCGATGTCGATGGCATTCGAATCTTGGCCTTCTGTGGTCTCGAGTTCGACATGGGGTCCATAGTGGACTGTTCTTTACTGCTAAAGTTGGATGGGTTTTATACTCGACCTCGGAACATTCGTCGATGTTCAAGTGATCACAGTAGCTTTTCATTCTGTCTTTCTTTCTCTTTCATTTTATTCTTTATGATTTTATCTTACTCGGCTTAACTCACAGTGTTGTTGCCTGAGGGAAAAGCTAAGGATACCCTGAAGGACTTGGTCATCCAAATGAATGGGTTTCATACCCCCACCAATTTACACCTTCCTGTTGTCGATAATAAGACTTTTATGCCCATTTGCTGCTTTCAAACTAGGTTACTAAGAATGCGAACCCAAGAAGAGTACTGAGCTGTTGTCAATTCCCATAACTGCAACGTCAAAGTTGCTGAATATCGGTACTTGAAAAAGTTTAAAGATGGGATGGAGGGTTTGGATTCTTCCTTTAAGGCAGACACCAAGGTTGCCACTATTGCCGGTGGTGAGGGTGGAGAGGAAGTGGTCCAAGAGGAAATTGGTGAAGGTGCAGAGGACATCTTGATGCAAGAGATAGCCAAGGAGGATGAGGAGGAGGAGGTTGAGGAAATGCCACTAGCTTGGAGGAAAGGTTGTGCTATCATTGCTGAAGCTTCCCAGCTTGTAGGTGTTATGGTTCTGGACTTCGAAGGGGTCGGTAAATCGAAGCGTAAGTTTAATGCTCGCCCTCAAACTATTGAAGCGAAGGGACCTAAAAAATTAAAGAAGGGGCCTTCAAGGGTCGTGACTGTCAAAGCCAGTGCTGAGGAGGTGCCAGAGATCGATGCTGAGGAAGTGCTTGAGGATGAAACTGAAGAGCCTCCTTTTTGGGGAGGAAAATAGAGGCACTTTCACATGGAGGTTTGAAGCAACATCATAGATAACCTGGTGTTGGGCCATAAAGGGTTCGCCAAGGTGCACAGTCGGATGCTGGTGTTTCTTGAGTCTATGGCCATATCTCAGGGCTCGTTCAATAAGTTGATGAACCAATATTGTTAGCATGTCCATGCAGTTCAGGATGGGAGCTTGTTAGCTGATATAGGAACTTCCACAAGCTTTAACCTTCTGCTGTAGCTAATAATCTGACTAGGTGGAGCTCTCTGACTCCCACTGTTATTTCGAAGGCCATCTAGGTAGGTAAGGAAATTGTTGTTGCCTTGAGGAAGGGTCTAGCATCTCTACCACCTCTGGTATCTAGCGAAGGGCCTTATGCTTCTTAAGTTATAGCGAACAAAGGTCCTAAGTCAGCTAGGGATCGATTATTTAAAGGTGTGAATTTCGAGGCTTCGACCTCTTCTTCTTTTTCTCTTAAATCTTCCCATCCTCCTTCTACTTCTCCTTTGCAGGAGGTAATTCGGAGGTTGGCAGAGAAGTGGCACAAGAGAAGGCCTACCTTCATTATCCTTCCTCTCTAAACCATCCAGCTCGAACCTCCTAAGGAGAGGAAAGGCATTTGTACAAAGTGTTTTGCCAAGAGGTTTAGACCTCATCTATTGGTAATATCGAGGCCTTTCCCTCTTTATTTCTTTGTCCTGATTTTGCACTGTGCTTATTTTAACCATGTAGTTTTATTTCCAGTGGGTGGGGAATCTAAGACCGAGGATGAGTGCACTACTAAGGGAGCTGAGAATAGCGCTCATTCGACTTCTATGGCACCTAAATCACTAGGCATGAGAGAACTGCTGGAGACTCAAGGTGATCGGGATTCCATAGAGTTTTTAGTGAGACTTGCCCAATTGCCTCAAACTGTTTTGAGATCAGATTTGTAGGTTCTTGAGTTCGAGCCTTCCTCAGCCCTTCTCTTATTGGAGGACATCCCTCGGGTGGTATCTCCTACTACTGGCGCGGCTACTACCGAGGGTGGGGCTTATCTCTATTTTACAATGGGAGCGGGTGTCGATAATTAGGAAACTGCTAAGGTTCCTAATCCATATGGGAGGGTCCACTTAGATGTCTATGATGAGAGCCTCCCTATTCCTTCTACTTTTGGGGGAACAATCTCCATAGGGATGTTGATGGACCTTCCTATGCACTCGGCTGGAGATGGATCCTTGGGTCCTCGGGGTTTCGATGTGCCTGTTAATCAAATACCCTACGCAATGAAGGTACTCTCGTTCCTCCTCTTCTCTTGATTATTCTTTTCTTCTTTTCTCTACATTCTCATATTCTTGCTTTGCATTATAGGAGCTCATTATTTGTGTGGAGGGGCTGTTAACCGACCACAATGATGGTCAAACTTTGACCTCTCTCTTAGATGAGGAAGTAGGTAATCTTAAGGAATGTATGAAAGAGAAGGAGAGGGCTTTAAGCGAGAAGGAACAACTTCTGAAGGATCGCCTAGATGAGTTGGAGTCCCTTCAAAAGAAGCATAATGAGTTAGAATCTTATGCTGAGTTCTTGAGATAAAAGGTGAAGGGCTTGGAGGTTAAGAATTTGAGGTTCAATGATAGACTGCAGAGGATATTACATGATGCCAAGAACTCCAGTGAGGTGGCAAACATCGTCACAAAGAAATTGGAAGTTTTGATTGACAAGCTGCCTCAAATATTCAGGGGCAAGGTTCAAAAGTTCGCTGAGTCTCGCTTTTTCAAAGGTTGGCACATTATTGAAGTCACCCAAAGTGGCATCGAGTGGTACAACCGAGCCTTAGAGGTTGTGTTCACCCAGTTTCCCGAGGCTAAGAATCGTTTCACCTGGCTACCTTCTGATGGTGTGCTCGACATCCAATTGCCTGAATACCTTGACCAAATGGGTCCTTCCGATCTCACCTTTCTAGACTGAATCTATGCTGTATATGAAAAATCAAGGAATCCTCCTTAAATGCCCTCCTCCATCTATTCTAGCATAGACCTCGAAGATCAGATGCCAATCAGCACCCTTGTTAGCACCTCGAATCAGGAAGCCAATTCTTCACAGATTCTTCCACCTTAGGGCTTTTATTTCTCAGTATTTGTTGAAACTTGTGTTTTGTATTCGTGCTTCTTATGATTTGTACAAGTTATTTTGATCAATACAACTTTTATTTTTCTACCATGCTTTTGGTTTATTTCGTGATTTTCTCCTTTCCTTTAAGTTTCACTAGGGCTCTACTTTCTTCTGTGTTACCTATTTTTATTTAATAGTTTAGGTGTCTTAGTTCATTTAGGTCATAGTACCTTACATAAAATGTCACTTTCCTTTTGGGCTATGCTCAGTATCTTGACTCATCCAAGTCTTGGTACCTCCCTTAGGAAGGGCTTTTACTAGTCAAGTTAGGCTTGGTGCCTTGACTCGTCGAGGTCTTGGTGACTTCTTTGGAGGGTCTTTCGTCAGTCAAACTGCGCTTGGTTCCTTAACTCATTAAGGTCTTTGTGCCCCTCTTGGAGGGACTTTCACCGGTCAAGCTAGGCTTGGTGCCTCAAATTATCAAGGTCTTGGTGCCCCTCTTGAAGGGTCTTTTACTAGTTAAGCTGGGCTTGGTGACTCAGCTCATGGAGGTCTTAGTGCCCCCTTGGAGAGTCTTTCGCCAGTCACGCTGGTTTTGGTGCCTTAGCTCATCGAGGTCTTAGTGCCCCCCTTGGAGGGTCTTTCACCAGTTAAGTTGGATTGGTGCCTCGACTCATCAAGGTCTTTCACCAGTCAAACTAGGCTTGGTGCTTCGACCTTCGAAGTGTTGACAAAGGAGAGAGTTCCTTTTATTTTTGACTAAGAGTAGTACAATTTTAGATGTTGTACATTCCATGTGTGAGGCACCTCCTTATTTTCTAAATTTCACAACTTGTATGTTTTTGGACTGATGGATTATTCAACTATGAATGGGCCTTCCAATTTGGTGCTAGCTTTCCCATGCCTTCTCTCTTTTCAGTCGTTTCTAAGCTTCTCATCACCAAGTCTCCTGTTCGGAAAATTCTACTTCGTACCTTTCAGTTGAAATAATTCGCCACCCTTTTTTTGTAGGCTTCAATTTTCATCGAGACTTGTTCTCTCAATTCATCTAATAGTTCTAGGTCAATCCTTTTGCCTTTCTCATTTTCTTCTTCACCATAGTAGTATACTCTCCCACTGGGTTTTCCAATATCTAATGGGAGGATAGCTTCAGTCCCAAAAGTGAGAGCAAAGGGAATTTTGCCTATCGATTCTCTAGGGGTTGTTATGTAGGCCTATAACACATTGTATAACTGCTCTCCTTAATTCCTTCTACATCCTTCTAATCTTCATTTCAGCCTTTGGACAATGGTGTTAGCAGTGTATGCCCTAAAGCGTACACTTAGCATGTGAATGTAAACAAAAATCTTAACTAGCTTTAGTATATGTGTTTTTTAAGTGAATTTATTCCTGGTGTCGAACGTATATATGTCCCTTAAGTATTCTGTAGGGAATCTATTCTTAAAGAGTTTGAAAATATGAGTAACAAATTTCCCTTTTAACAAATGCTTTAAAGGTTGTTCATGGTCATAGGATTATTGGTAGGGATGCCATTAATCCGGAAGACCATCACCTCTGTTTTCATCGATGATGAGTATTGGATACTTGTTATTATGGTGGTAGTGAGTCTCACACTATAGACATGTGATGTCATGACAACACGTGGACACTCATGAGATGAGTAAGTCGAACAGTGACATTAGATGATGGATACATGGGTTATTACCATTTAGTCGATATTGAATCATCTAGATCATGATTATGCATATAATCCTTAGACTTAAGGTGATATGTTATCTATAATATTAGGGGCTATGGCTTTGTTACTGCTTACATATCGATGCTAGTCATGTATTGGTATATGGCATGTGGTGGCCATAATCAATGGTATATTGGGATAAGTGTTTAACCAAGAAAGGATTCATTAGCTTGGGTAACCAATGAAGGAATCCTATGACTTCTGGATATTCTTGATATGCAAATCTTTGGCTAGAGTGGATAAGGTTCACTAGAAAGAGTTTTTAGTTGGAACCAGTTTATTGAGAACTCATACCGGATATAAGTCATATAATCTAGCACATAGGGTTTGACTTCTTCCATGACCCTAGATAAGATCAAAAATCTATAAATAAGGGATTCGAGTGAACGATAATTATGATTGAGAGGTCCATGCTTATATCGATGATATGATCACCGACATTCATTTCTAATTAGGTAGTCATGATATGTTATGCTAGATGTCACTCACAACTTATGGGACTAAGTGTGGAATTAGGTTAACACACTTGGTGGAAAGAAAAGAGTTTTATTTATCCCATTACTAATTAGAACATGAACCTATTAAGTCACATACCAAATGGTGATTCCTATTAGCTTATTTATATCATATTAATGATTAATTAAATAGTTTAATTAATTATTACTGATGATAGAATTAAACATGTAATTAAATTTACAAGGATGCTAACATGTGCTGATGTTT
>CAOJBK010630193.1:0-14660 GCA_948294925.1 Codiaeum variegatum | reverse complement strand
TGAACCCAAAAATAAGTAAGTCATCAACATAAAGACAAACAATGGTGCTCAGATTGTTTTCAGACTTATAATAAATACATTTATCACTTTCATTAACTTTAAAACCATATGAAGTGACAACATCATCAAATTTCTCATGCCATTGCCTCGGTTCTTATTTCAAACCATAAAGAGATTTAACAAGTTTACATACCTTATTTTCCTGACCAGAAACAACGAAGCCTTCTGGTTGATCCATGTATATTTCTTCTTCTAACTCACCATTCAAGAAGGCTGTTTTAACATCCATTTAGTACATAGTAAGATCATAAATAGCAACAACAGATAACAACACATGAATAGAAGTGATTCTAGAGACAGGAGAAAAGGTTTCAAAAATTTCAATGTTCTCTTTTTGTTTGAATCCTTTGGCAACTACTCTTGCCTTATATTTATCAATTGAGCCATCTGGTTTTAATTTCTTTTTAAGAATCCATTTGCAACCAATAATTTTACAACTAGGTGGCAAGTATACTAATTTTCAAGTACCATTGGACATGAGAGAATCCATCTCATCTTCAATAGCCTTCTGCCAAAGATTGGCATCTACAGAAGAAAAACCTTCCTGAAGGGTACTGGGGACTTCTTCTAAATTATAACCATAGAAATCAGAACCAAAATTTTTTGCAATTCTAGTACGCTTACTTCTCCTGGGTTCCACATCAATTTGCACATCACATTCATTCAATCTTTTCAAAGACAAATCACAAGATGAATTGCCCCAACTATTCTTAGATTTAAAGGGAAACCTAAGTTCATAAAAATCAGCATATTTGACTCAATTATGACATGATCATACAGGTCATAGAATATGTAAGCTTTACTATTCACTGCATACCTAACAAACATACATTCATATGCTCTACTAGCAAGTTTAATTCTTTTAGGATCAAGTATATGAACATATTCCAAACAACCCCAAGTTATAAAATAAGACAAATTTGGTTTTCTATTTTTCCATACCTCATAAGGTGAAATTTTGTTGTTAGAATTATGAACTATATTAAGCACATAACAAATGGTTAATAAAATTTCACCCCACCAATAAGAAGTAGCACCAAAATTCAGCATTACAGTAATAACCAATTCAATAAGAGTCTTATTTTTTCTTTCAGCTTTACCATTCATTTTAGGAGAATATAGTGCACTTTTTCATGAATAATGTCATGCAACTGATAAAAATTAATGAACATGCTAGACTCATATTCAGTCCCTCTATCACTTTGAAGCCTTTTTATCTTTCTACCAAATTGATTTTCAACCTCATTGAAAAATAATTTAAACATGTTAAAAGCTTCAATTTTATTTTTCATCAAATAAACAAATGTATAATCAGTGCAGTCATCAATGAATGTAATGAAATATCGTTTACCATTTCTGGTGAAAGCTCCATCAAGTTCACATACATCAGAATGAATTAAATCAAGTGGTTCAGATTTTTTAACAGTTGATTTATGAGGAACTTTAGTAATTTTTGCTTAACTACAAAACTCACATTTATCAAAATCATCCAAAGACAATTTTGGTATTAGGTCCGGATTACACATATTTTTAATGATGCGCTTATTAACATGACAAAGTCTAGCTTGCCAAACATTAAAATAACACACAATATAAGCAAAAGGAGAAACTTTATTCACTTCAACATTAAGCTTAAATATGCCATCGGTAGCATATCCTTTTCCGACAAATACATTATTTTTAGTAAGAGTAAATAAATATGATTCTATTGTTTGAGTAAAACCAGCCTTATTGAGAAGAAAGCCTGAAACCAAATTCTTCCTAATCTTTGGAGTATGCAGCACATCTTTTAACACAAGGGACTTTCCAGAGGTAAAATTTAGCTCAACATTACCATAACCTACAACATTAGTTGAGTGAGAATCCCCAACAACACATTCTTATCTTTTACCTTAGTGTATGTTTTGAACATGGAACGATCAAAATAAACATGGCATGATGCACCAATTTCTATCCACCACCCTTTGGAACCATCGATAAGATTTATTTCAAAAATCATATTGATAACCATTGCAACCAGTTCCTCTTATGTAAGGTTTGCTTAAGGAGAAGAATGGTTCCTCTTTTGGTAGTTTCTTGTTAAATGTCTAGGCTTATTACAATTGAAACACAAAATTTGAATGGAGCCATTCTTCGAAGGGGGATTTTTGCCATTCTAGTTATTGTTTCGGTTGTGGTTTCGATTCTTCATGCTTTTAGCTTTTAGTTTCAGAGCTCCTGAAGTGGGCTTGGAGATAGTAAGAATCTCCTCCTTTGATCCTTTTTGCAAGCCTCCTCCTCAATGCAAAAACAAGTAATCAAACTCTCTAAAGAAAATTCTTCAATTTTATCTCTAAGATTATTTTTAAAATCTTTCCAACTATAAGGTAATTTATTAATTAAAATAGCAACTTGAAATTGTTCCTCAAGATTCATACTTTCAAAGATAATTTAATGAGCAATTTTCTGTACCTCATATGAATGGAACTCCACAGGCTTGTCCTCTATCATTTGGTACTTCAAATAACAGCTGATAGCATACTTCTTGGTTTCAACCTCCCCTATGTCATATTTCTTTTGTAGCACCTCCCAAATGTCTTTTACACTCTTCTTAGGTTCATTGTAGTAGTCATATAGATTATCAGACAATGAATTAAGGATGAGGTTTTAGCATAGAAAATCATTTTCAGTCCAAAATTGCATCGCCTCAGTTTGAACAACATCAAGCATCTCTGGCAGAATTGGTTTTTCAGTGGTGAGAACACAATTGCGTTTCTTCATAGCGAGGTAGAAGAACATCTTTTGCTTCCACCTTTTTAACCAGACACCTTCAAATCGGAAATGAAGGTTGAGGTCAGTAGTAGCAACAACGATGTATGAAGTGGAGTTGACAACAATAGAGGAAGCCATTGCAGATTGTCTTAAAATTGTAGAAACTGAATCAGAAAAACAACATGAAAAAAAGGGCTGAATCGCGAACTAGGTCACTCTCTTTCAGACGTTTTGCAGCTCTGCTTAATAATAGTGGAAACAGTCTCAAGCTCCACCGTCCCCAGGATAAAATAGCCTAAAAAGAACCTCTGTGTTGTTTCTCTTCTGCACAAGAAGAGAACAACCAACAGACACCCAAAGAATTTTTTATTCAATTGCTCAGGAACCTATTATGTTTCTATATCACTTTAATACGTATCAGAGAGATGGCATAAATAGATAAAATTTTATTTTTAAAATGTCTATCTGCTATCTTTAAAATTTCTCTCAGAAACAGAAAAGATAAGATAATATAAGATAAGGCTTTTTTTTAAAAAAAATAAAAAATGTGTACAAATATAAAAGGATAATTTTATTCTGTTTCAGAAAATTTTAAATAAAATAAAATTAAAATTAAATAAATTTTTCGTAAAAAAATATAATTAGGACCGCACTGCACTCGCGCTCAACTCGGCACGACAAACGGCGCGCACGCGTGATATTAACTGCATCCTCCCTTCTCCACAAAATTAGGTATTCCTTTGGGGCCCAACCTCATATCAAAGTCTCACTAATATAAACTTATTACAAATTTAATATTTTTCTAATGTGGGATAAGGAGGTGAAACAAAACTCAACATAAAACTAACTATAAATTCAAAATTCACAATATTTTCAATAAAATATCAAGATGTTAAAATTAGTTATGAAATAAATCAATGAATTATAATCACCGAGGATTAATACAATTGTTTTTTTCTTTGATAAGAAAAGCTTTGTTATTCAATGTAAATCATCAAACAAAAGGTCTCGCACATGCTGAAGAGTCCCTGCCAAACAACACACCCAGCATGGAATCGAGCTGTCTCTGCCAAAGCATGAGCAATTGAATTCGCTTGATGCCTAACTAAATAGAGAGACACATTCACTTCTCAAAAAAAAAAAAAAAAAGAGAGATACATTGTGCACATTATCTAATGTAGAGAAGATTAAGGTTACATTGTTTCTCTCATTACTTCATCAAAACTGGCTACAATTGTTTATATACAAATTATTAGAGACTAATAGAAAACATTAGAAACTGTAACAGATTGTTCCATGTAATAAGAGTTCGGTGCTTAACAAATTGTTGGGAGAATGTTCAAGTCTATATAATACCAATAAAAGAAAAATAGAGAAGAGGAAGGAAGGTAAGAAAATAGGGAAGTGAGACTCGATTTGTACATAGGATGAGGAAAGAAAAGAAAAAAAAAACTTGTTGAGTGAAGAACATTAAGATAGCAATTGTGTGAGAATAAGAATTGCAAGGAAAATGAATCTGACAGTGGACAAAGAAATTAAGATCCAACTGAACAAGCAAATCAAAATTATTCATCCGTAAGAAATAGAAGAGAAATGAACTTGAATAAGCAAAGCAAATTCAAAACTTTGCAAGATAAAAGTCATCTGAACCAAAATCAAGTGTAGAAATTCATGTCACAATAGTGACGAATGCACAATAAAATCAAAATATACTCAACAAAAATAATATTCCATTAGCCAAGATTAGGGATTCAATTATGAAAGATAATATAAAATCAAATTCTATTAGAAAAAATATGATAAATTCTGGAATTATATTCATTCTTATTTGAAAATTTTTCTTAAAAATTCTTAATGTTCAAACAATAGGATATTTAAAAAAATAAAAAGTAAATTTGAAATTAAATAAAAATTTTATACCAAGTCAATAACATTTTTAAAACTATTGGATAATTAATTTTAGATTATATTCATAATATTTAATTACATAAAATTTTAAATTTTTATATAATGACTTGTCTAATTAGTTTTGAAAAATTTTCAAAATTAAAATTTGAAATCGATTGAAAGATTTTTAGTGACTCAATGATATTTTAAAATTTAAATCTTGATTGCACTTATAATTTTTTTTATTAGAAATCTATCTCATATATCCTTTAATTATAATATAAATAAATAATTAAATAAATATTATATTATAATAAAATAAAATGTATAATATCATGATATCATGAGCAATAAACTAATGTTTCGCAGATAATGTTCAAGATTTTTTCGGTAGAAAAATTTTAAATATATCAAAACCAATTTTGGGTTTTCCTCATAAAAAAAATCTGTACTTCCAACATAAATTCGTTTGCCTAGTTGTCTTCTGCCCATATCAATCAAATTAAACAATTAAAGTAAATTTCAAACTTTATAAAAGTATTTATTAGGCCATTATATTCCGCTGTAAAGCACATAATATAAATTGTTTAGCCTTTTGCCTTTTCCTTCTTGTTGCAATATTTTTATGAAACAAAGACATTTCTAAAACAATGGATTTGTAAAATTGTTCCTTTCTTGTCCACAAACAAAGCAACAAGTTCATGAATGGTCATGGAGTTAACACATTGTTCTGTCTCCAAATTATAGGCTTTGTAAGGTCGATACATTTTCTACTTCATTCTGCAAATAAAATGGAAAAGGTATGTGAAAAGAAACAGGATGTAATGTTAGTGTAGGTGTAAATCCTCAAATTTGCATCTTCCGGATTTTACACGATAATCACTAGAAAAAGTCAACTAATTGACGGACGCTATTCATCCTTCATAAATGATGGTTTAAAGTAACGTCCTCTGATACGGTTCAACATCAATCAGGTTCGGTCTCAACCAAGGATTGAAGGTTAGTCCGAACCCCTTAGCACCTTGGTTCGTTCCGAACCCTCCAGCTCTCAACAAGTTTGTCTTATTAGTCTTCGAGGTTCGTTGGTTGTCAGAGATATGTATTCACAAAGCACTGAAACTGCTCAGTGATTACATCACAAGTCCTATTCTCGGGTACTCTGCAACACACTTAAAGCAAACATGTGTCCCAATACAGGGATTTTCACCCTATAAATACAACATCTAAAGCCTCATACAGGTAAGTTCACCATAAAAATGATAATTTAGCCATTGGAAAAAGAAACAAGCCTCAAAACAGAATATGGAATCATAGACTCGGAAATTGATTACAAATTAATAGAAAAAATTAATTTTCTAAATACTTTGGTTCTGAAAAATGGTATGAATTTGGTTAAACTCAGTTTCATGTAAGCATGTATAGGTATAGAACGTTGCATGTGTAGATATAGAAGATACAATGCATGAAAAAAATATAATGCACAAATAATGGAAAAATAGGAAAAGCAATAATAAGAGTGAAATAACACATGAATTAGACAAGAAAAAAAAGGAATCATTCCTCTAGCTACTTAGGTAATAGCAAAGGGAGACATTCTCTTTGATAATAAAATAGCAAAAAGGTGGACCTTGCCACTAGCAGATGGGAAGCTAGGAAGAGATCACATGGATCCTTTCATTAATGAAGAAAATGCTAGAAAAATGATACACCATCACCAAATAATAATGATAACAAGAATAATGAAATAAAAAGAACTATAAATAAAGGGAAATACTAAATTAAAATGAATAAAATGATTAATAAATAATAATAAAGTTGCACATACATCATGTGAGTAATTATAAAAGAAAATAAAAAGAATGGAATAAATGAATAAAGAAAAAAAAATAAATTAAAAAGGTTTAGAGTTGATGCCTTTAGAGACGAAGTATACCTATATATCCCATTGAATGAGAATCAAATCTCACACAATTCTCACTTCTTATGAAAGTGGGTTTGTTTGAAAATTTTGGGGTGTTTAGAAGTTAATTGGTTTTAGAGAAAAAAATTTACCCAAGCGATTGATTTAATTCAATTTTGATTCTTAAAAAAAAAAAAGAAGAAGAAAACTTTGAAATATATGTTATCCTAGTGAGGTTTAGAATAACAATTAGAAAAATAAAAGAAAAAAAAAATAGAGTTTAGAACATGATACCTTTGGTTTTTGTGGCTTCGCTATGTAGAGAATGGAGGATTTAATATATCTTGAGTATGTCTCCACTTTAAGAATAGCAAAGTGAAGAAAAGAGATTGAATCAATCTAAACTATTAGGAAAACTAGTTTTAAAATGGTTTAGAATGATTTGAATAAAACTTAAGTAGCGTCAAAATTCATCCAAATCTTAAAGTGTTTGATTTTGTATAGGCCACAAGTCTCTGCCAAGGTATGCTGGAAATTTTGCAAGATAGATCTATTTACAAGGAATTAGAACAAAAAAATTTTGAAAAATAGTTTTAGGTTCCACAGAGTACTAGCGTAACTAGATGGACCTAGCAGTGATCACACGATCCTATCAATGAACTCAGGCTTCCTAGGGTCAACAACATGGGCCTAGGGCTTAATGGGGGCTTTTTGTGGTGACCATATTGGCTCCATGGTGCTTGCAAGCCTCGTGTAGTTGGCACGAGTCTTGTTTGATTTTTTTTAGTCCAGTTTGGTCTATTTTTAGTCTTATTTTTCTATTTATTGTGCTTTTGAGACCGTTTCTTTTTGGGCTTACTTTGAGTTTAATTTCAATCTACTTTAAGCCTATGAATTCATCTTGATACAACGATCACTATAATGCAAAGTTAAGGGTTCACAATTGTCCCCCTTAGCAATTTTAGACTAACCCAATAAGGTAGCCGAGAAGTGTGTCGAGGTTGATGTCACTATCAGATTTTTGAAGCTTAAAATAGGCTCCAAGTTAGTTCATGGAATTATTAAAGTCATTATGGTGTTGAAGTGAAAAAAAATCCAAGTCTTTTGATTTTAGTAGGGGCATTAGATTTTTCTATATATACCCCACTCCTTTAATTTTCGTTATTCTTATCTTCTTCTCTTTCTCTCTTACGCTCTCAATTTCTTTAGCGTTTCAAGATCCATATTTCTCGGTGGGTCATGTTTTTTATTATTTTCTATATTTCACATGCTTTTCTTGATTCAATGTTACCTGCAGGAGAGAGAGGAGCTTTCCTTCACAACTAAAGAGTTAGACCACTTGTGAAGTGTGCCAGGTGATCTGTTTACTGGGCTATTGTGAGGCCCTGTCCGAACTGTGGTACGACCACCAACGCACCTTTGAGTTTATGGCTCAAGGAAATCGACCGCGTGGGGTTAGATTGCGCATGGCGTTCGTGGTTCTCACTTTGGTACACTCCACATGTGTTCGTTGGGTGCATGTGTGATAGTGTTTGAGTCGTCATTTAATCTTTAGAAAAGCTATTTTTTTAGGTGTTTAAGATACCGTTCGAAATCCATTTAGGAAAATCTGTTATTTTATCCAATTAATTTTGGAAAAAGCAAGCTCACGAACCATAGTTGGGTTCGGAGATTCGTGATTTGATAAAAATATTTAGAAAATGATTTTTCAATTTCTAAACAATTTTGACTTAAGAAAACATGTATAGTTTCGATTAAAAATCTGTTTTTGTGTATGCATGAACAATTATATCATACCAGTATTATGTATGACAGTTATAATGGCATGAATGACAGTTATAAATGGAAAATAATAAAATGGCAAAAAAGTAGACAAGGGTCCTTCCTCTTGCCCAAAGGATTCCAGGGAAGGCATATATGCCCAATAAAGGGAATAAAGGTGAAACAAAAAAAATAAATACATAAAAAATGATAACAAGCACAAGGGATCCTTTCTCCAGTCTAAAAGGATCTGAAAAAGGCACACGTTCCCCAAAATTACAAAATACCAAAATAAGAATACAATAAGCAATACAAAATGCAATATGAAAATAAACTGAACTAAAATAAAATAAATAAGGGAAAGAAAATAATTTTGAAGTTGAAGACTTTTGAACATGTTTGTCGGTATATCCCTTTGAATGGGAATCAAACCTCACACCGTTCTTCCTTCTCACGAAGGTTGGGATTGTTCTCAAAATAGTGGGTTGGTGGCTTGATTTGTTCAAAAGCTAATTTGTTTTATTTTTAAACGAATTAACCTAAATAGGTTATTAATCAATTCAATATTTGATTACTAAAAAATTGATTTTGATTAGTTGTGAGACTGCCTAGTCATTTTTAGGGCTTTGATTTGATCATTTTAGAAAAATTGATTTTTTTTTAATATGAATATGTTTAGTCAGAGTAAGTGTTTTATTCAGCACTAAAGAAAAAGGAATTTTGTACTGTTTCTTACCTTTAGTTAGTGGGATTTCGAGACCGGTGGATCGAACAGCTTAACAAACCCAAATCGTGTCTCTATTGTCCTCGGAGAGGATTGTTTGAGAATTGGACTTGAATCAATTTAGGAATGTCACCTTGAGTGTTGAGAGGAATCAAATTTTTCGATGTATTCAATCTAAATTTCGGAACAATTTTAGTGCTTAGGAGAATTTTCGGAGTGTTTCGGTAGAATTCCAACGTCTGAGGGTGTGTAAAACTGTATATGAAAGAGTCTGAAAAGAGGTCAAAAAGTGTCTAGAAAAAAGATCCTGAGAAATGACTTGGAGGGTTGAATTTATAGGAAACCATGTTAGGAAAGTCGGAGAATTGGGCCAGATGCGTTAGAGCCCTAACAAATGCATTTGGGCCTATACACATGCGTTAGGCCTCAAACGCCTGATGCGTTTGGGCTCAAACTCATGCATTTGTCCTTTACTCATGTGTTTGGGTTCTTACTCATGTGTTTGGGTTAGTTCAATTCAGGTTGGTTTGGTCCAGTTTGACTCAGTTTCGGTATTTTTCACAAATTCGGGCCCGTTTTTAGTCCAATTTGAGCTCAATTTAAACCATTGGGCTCGTATTGACAGACCAGATTTGATGGTGCAAAAATATGGGTTCTTCCTTGAAAATATGTTCGAACATGTAAAATTTTTCATGTAAACCTCACAATCTAAAATTTTTGTCTCGGGGCGCTGCCCCCTTGACCCTCGTTCTTATCCCAATCCTTTAAGTCTAGTTCAGAGTTATGAGGTAACCAATGATTCTGGAGGTTAAAAATTAAGGGTTCACAACTATATATTCCACCACTCATATTAAAGTATCTTTTTTAGCAAAACCAACTACTCCTTCATGGAGAATGCTAGTAATGCATACAATCCTCAATATGGATGTACTACGTGACAAACAGTCTCATAACAGCTGGTTAGACTATCATGCTATATGTCTTTGACTCTAGTCTTTGTTACCATCTTTTTTGCTTCGTCAACATGGTTAGGTAATAATAATAATAATAATAATAATAATAATAATAATAATAATAATAGAGAAATTAATCAAAAAAATTAATTTTTACTTACATAATGTAGCATAGTTAGAGAGGGTAGGTCTTACTTGGCTAAGTTAATGCCTTTTTGTCTGAGAACCCATTGGTGCGTTTAAGAACCTATTGGTGCGTCATTAAGTTAAGGAAACCCATTTGACTGGTTAGGCATCATTAGAGGGTAACCATTCCCCTACTAGGAACCTATTATTTACTCTGGCTGAGAGGTGGTCAGATATAACGAACACCTTTTACCTTCTGGTTGGGGAGATGACCATGACTCGTGTTGAGTGGGATCTATCTACTGAGGATGTATTTTGGTATTTTTCCCTATGCTTTTTTATGTTACAGCTAGGAATATATTGGAGTTAGGTGTTCTTCTTAGAGCTACTCATGCTCAAAGTGTGGTGGTCTCTTTAAGTTGGCTTATGGAGGTATTGGATCAGCTGAGCCTAAACACCTACGTAATTGATCAATATGTTAGGGTGTGCTTGTTGATTATGATGCCATGCATCTTTTTGTACAGTGAACATGAATGTGTTGATTTAGGAGTGAGGCTTTGCTAGTGGAGCTAGAATAGCTTTATGGGTTTGATTAGGATGGTGCTACATTATTTGTTCCTTAAAGAGACTTGGGTAACATGTCTCAGATGAGGGGAGTTAGGATCCCTACTACTATAATAGCTTAGGAGATCAATATTTCCCTTTTTTTTTTTTGTTTTTAGTCACTTTGTATTTTGGAATTTTTTATTGATCTTGTTTTGTAGCTCTGGAAGTATTCTCACTTTCCTAGCATTGCCCCTACTATCAGGATTAGAAGTGCGCCTACGCTCTCTGAAGGGAGAATATGGTGTCGAGCTATATAGGCGGCACCCTTTATTAACGTCTCCTTTTCCCCAGCATACCATAATTAACAAAATAATCAACATTCATCAAACTTAAACCCTAATCTCCAATTTCGATTTGAAAATCAAAGCCTAAAGTAATATTCCTAAATTTAAGGTTCATAGGCAATGGATATTCAAATTTCAATTAAAATCCCTAAGTTTCTAAATTAATTAGTTTAGAGGGGTTACACGCAATCCAATTCAACAATACAGTCAATGCATAATCTCCCCCTAAACTAATCTCATGTAAAGAATCATCAAAGAAATTTCAAAAATAAAAATAAGGAACTTACTCTTGATTTGGAGATACTTGATGAGAATTAAAAAATAAGTGTGTGCTCGGTATTATTGATCCACAATCTAAGTTGCAAAGGGAAGAGAAAGTGATTCGTGTGTGAAATTTAGGGTTCAAGAGAGTTAGAGAATGTATGTGAAAGGGTGTGTTTGCTTATCAATTGTGTAAAAAGTGTGTTAAAACATGCTCAAGATTCTCAGTTAAGCTGGACCTGTACGGGCCAAATCAAGATGTACAGCTCTGTACAATTGTCATTAACTTATGCCAAAATAATTATCCAAGTCAGAGAGGCATACAGGGATTAAACATGCTTTTTACGGCCCCGAACCAAATATTGTGCCCCATACTAGCAAGGCAAAATTTGAGTTTTTGAAACAGAAGGTGGTATGAGCTTAGAGTTGTTCTGTATGCCCCCCCGTACAAGTCTATTAGACCGTACATATCTCTGTATGACCATGAAGATATGTACGGGTCATGCATGACAAGATAAACTTACCCCAAGGTTTCCTATTTATATTTTAGCACATCTCACTCATGAACATTTGCAAAATCACAACTCAACACATACATGTGCATTATCTCATAATAAAAGGATTCAAAAAAAAATTAAAAGAAAAGATATAAGAAAAACTACTAAACGGTGGGTTGCCTCCCACTTAGCGCTTCTTTAATGTCATCTTAGTTGGACATTGAGGTAGGATTAACCTACTTCAGAGGAATAAACCTCTCATCATTGAACCCAAATTTACTATTTTTTGAATTGGAGGTCCCCGGGGTTCCATTCAAATAATGTCTCAAACTTTTTAAGACTTAAGAACACACTTGGGTAACCATACAAGATTACCCTTTGTATTCAAAATATTTCACTTTTTCTTACCTTTCTTGCCTATTTTTAGCTTCTGTTTGTGTTGGCATTTATTCTTACCTTTAAGATTTGGTATGCTTACCGATCTATGAGTCTATTCATTATCCACCACAATTGAAGGCAAAGTCTCAGCTTGAGGTTTAGGTACCTCATTTTCCTGCATAAAACAACACTTCACAGAGGCATTATCAACCATATCCATATTATCTTTTAATGGTTTAGGTTCAACAATGGTATCACAAAATTTAACTTCTTAATGTTATAGTGTATGCATGAATCTTTGGTAGTTGAAAAACTATTTGATCATTACCCATTCTTAGGGTCATTTTACCCTTATAGACATCTATGATAGCTCTAGCGGTTGCTAAAAATGGTCTCTATAAGATAAGTGAGTTCTTAACACTTTCATCCATCTCAACTAACATAAAATCAATAGGAAAAGTGAACTTCCCAACCTCAACCAACACATCTTCAACTATCCCCTTAAGGTGAATAATTGATTTATTAGCTAATTCCATTTGAAGATGTGTTGGTTTAGGTTCTCCTAAACCTAAGGCTTTAAAAAATTTTAAGGGCATAATACTTACACTTGCTCCTAAATCATCCAACGTTTTATTAATATTTAAACTACTAAAAGATAAGGAATAGTAAAACTCCCTAGATTGTTAAGCTTTTGAGGTAGCTTAGTGATATTGAAAGAGCTTTCCTTTGATAGTTGCACCATAGACACATCCTTCAATTTCTCCTACTTTTAAAGTAACTCCTCCAATATTTTCACATACTTTGGCATCTATATCAAAGAGTTGACCAAAGGCATATTTATATGTAATTGCGTAAAAAAGAGTTAGGAGCTTATACCTAGTTGGGTGTCCAGTGGCTTTTGCATTAGCCGCACAGGAAATGGAATAGGAGGTGCACACTTAGATAGCTAAAATTTTTAATTTGAGAAAATTTTCTTCTTAAATTAATGATCCCTCATGATTCAGTTCATTAAAATCTGGGACTCAAACTTAAGACCTCCCATTTGAAATAGAAGGTGGTATGAGCTTAGAGTTGTTCTGTATGCCCCCCGTACAAGTCTATTAGACCGTACATATCTTTGTATGACCATGAAGATATGTACGGGTCATGCATGACAAGACAAACTTACCCCAAGGTTTCCTATTTATATTTTAGCACTTCTCACTCATGAACATTTGCAAAATCACAACTCAACACATACATGTGCATTATCTCATAATAAAAGGATTCAAAATAAAAAATTAAAAGAAAAGATATAAGAAAAACTACTAAACGGTGGGTTGCCTCCCACTTAGCGCTTCTTTAATGTCTTCTTAGTTGGACATTGAGGTAGGATTAACCTACTTCAGAGGAATTAAACCTCTCATCATTGAACCCAAATTTACTATTTTCTGAATTGGAGGTCCCCGGGGTTCCGTTCAAATAATGTCTCAAACTTTTTAAGACTTAAGAACACACTTGGGTAACCATACAAGATTACCCTTTGTATTCAAAATATTTCTCTTTTTCTTACCTTTCTTGCCTATTTTTAGCTTCCGTTTGTGTTGAAATTTATTCTTACCTTCAAGAATTGGTATGCTTACCAATCTATGAGTCGATTCATTATCCACCACAATTGAAGGCAAATTCTCAGCTTGAGGTTTAGGTACCTCATTTTCCTGCATAAAACAACACTTCACAGAGGCATTATCAACCATATCCATATTATCTTTTAATGGTTTAGGTTCAACAATGGTTTCACAAAATTTAACTTCTTAACATGTTATAGTGTATGCATGAATCTTTGGTAGTTGAAAAACTATTTGATCATTACCCATTCTTAGGGTCATTTTACCCTTATAGACATCTATGATAGCTCTAGCAGTTGCTAAAAATGGTCTCTCTAAGATAAGTGAGTTCTTAACACTTTCATCCATCTCAACTAACATAAAATCAATAGGAAAAATGAACTTCCCAACCTTAACCAATACATCTTCAACTATCCCCTTAGGGTGAATAATTGATTTATTAGCTAATTCCATTTGAAGATATGTTGGTTTAGGTTCTCCTAAACCTAAGGCTTTAAAAATTTTTAAGGGCATAATACTTACACTTGCTCCTAAATCAGCCAACGTTTTATTAATATTTAAACTACTAAAAGATAAGGAATAGTAAAACTCCCTAGATTATTAAGCTTTTGAGGTAGCTTAGTGATATTGAAAGAGCTTTCCTTTGACAGTTGCACCATAGACACCTCCTCCAATTTCTCACTTTTAAAGCAACTCCTTCAATATTTTTACATACTTTGGCATTTATATCAAAGAGTTGACCAAAGGCATATTTATATGTAATTACGTAAAAAAGAGTTAGGAACTTACCTAGTTGGGTGTCCAGTGGCATTTGCATTAGCTGCACAGGAAATGGAATAGGAGGTGCACACTTAGATAGCTAAAA
>CAOJBK010628782.1:0-10965 GCA_948294925.1 Codiaeum variegatum | reverse complement strand
CCAAGCCAGTTACTATCAACAAGTTCATGAATTGTTTGGACTTGTTGAATATTATTAGTTGCTAGACAAGCAAGGTAGCCCAACCCACTTTGATGCATGAGAAATCCCATGGTTTTATCTCCTAAGGGGCTTGATATTCGCCAAGGTGAAGATTTGTTAGGTATGGCTCATATACCATAAAAAAAAAGGGACAAATGCTGGAGTGGAGTGAACGAGCGAATGGAACAAAGCGACAGCATTTGTCCGACTGGGGGAAGTATCCTATTATGGCGTGGGTTATGGTTTAAGTGGGGGCAACGCCCCCATGGTACGGTACATGGTAAATTTGTAATTTGTACCGTAGGTTATATATATTGTATTTGTAACCCTTGAGAGAAATATTTTTCTTTCTGACCTAATAAAATTCAGCTGCTCTCTCTGCTCTCGAGGACGTAGGCAAATTGATGAACCTCGTTAAATCTATGTTTTCCTTTTATTCTTGTGTTTATATAGCGTAATTTCTCAACACTGTCCACATTGAATGCACCATATCTACTTGTGAACCCGAATGCCATTTCTACAATTGGGGCATGCCTTTATAACACCAACCACGGCTAAGATCTATGTCTTTTATCTTAGCTTTGCATGTGAAGGTAATTTTCTGCAATATACAAAATGAAAATTAATGAATCAAATCATTGCAGATGTACTACTTTAAAATAGACCAAACCTTATCAGTGTGAACCTCCAATGACAATAACTCCCCAATTATTTTCCTATTGGCATTAATATCATAGTTATCTTTGATAGTACGCCTCTCCTCTTTTTGAATAAAAATAATATCTTCATGTGGATGTGGTAGGCTATTCGGAAAAACATTAGGAAAAATTTTTTTTGATCTAAGTAAAGAAAAATGTTTTTGTTTTTTGTAGAAATAAAAGGTCATACCTTTCTCTAAAAGCAATAACTTGTGGAATCAACAAATTAATATATATTTTTGTTGAAGAACAACTACTGACATTAAGCAGCCAGTGAAAAGTCAATACCTTCATATTTTTTCACAGCTTCTTTTTTTATTACTCTCCAAAATTTCTTATTTCGGAATATCAATAGCCTTTTATCCCATAAAGTGACATCGAACCGAGCATCGCAGTAAAAAAAATTATAAGTTAATAAAGTTAATTTGATCATCACCACTAAAATGGATGAAATTTAAAGTACCTTGCATCTCGTATTTGAATCTTTATCTTTACATCAGCTTGACCAAACACGTTAACTTCATCAAATGCATTCTGAGGCAACCTAATTCGAAAAGGGTGATTATTGATGCGATAGTTTTGCTGAGTTGGAATAATCATAAAACTAGATATGTGAAAGGCTTCTCCTTCAATAAGTAGACTGCAAAATTGCCAGTTGCTTGCTTAGGAATTGTTCCTTGCATTGTATCGCCCTGATTTAAAAAACATAACATTAATGAGATTCATTAGTTAACAATGCATTAAAAAAAAATTTAAAAACTAAATGAAAACATACCTTTTCATCTATCATTAGAAATTCAAGATTGTAGAATTCACTTAGATCATAAATGCTGAAAAAGTCTCATACTCTTGTAACACGAACCTCAATTTTAATGTTACGACTACGACTATCAATCTTTGACAAAGGAGTTTAAGACATTGAAAGGCACTGAAAAGAAAATGAGTATGATTTAATAAACACATGTTAAATCTCCAAAGATTTCTATATAAATAATATTTTTTGCATAATTATGGTATTTACAATTACCATTACTATTACCTCGATTAATCGAAATCTGTATTCCCTTATGCAAGGTAACTTTAGAAAGAACCACTTATAGTTGCCCATGAGAAAAACTTGTCTATGTAAATACAAACTAACTTGTTTTAGAGTTTGTCCCTAACTTTTATTTATTGTCATGCAATAACATAGTTTCACAGGAAATTATCGTCTTTTTAAAATAAAAGGCCATTTTTTTTTATTTATGAAGACAATTCTAGGTATATACACTCTTTCCCCACTATGTGAACTAGTAATAATTTTAGCCTCAATAACTTTATTCCCTAATTCGACCACCAACAATTGAGTTTCATTACACAAATCAATATTTGGATTAATATTTGGAGAAATTATAAAAAAGTTCCTTGTGATTTAACGTGTTTGCAATTTAGGGTCTGTGGAATTTTTCATGATAATTTAGGGTCTGTGGTTCAGTGTGTTAATAAAATAGAGTTTTTGTACATTTTCATCTGACGTGACGTACACGTGTCAGGTGCAAAATGATGCCACGTCAGTACTACGTAGGATGAAAATTGGCAAAAATCCTATTTTGCTAACAAATTGAATCACAAAACCTAAATTGTCGCAAAAAATTTCACAGACCCTAAATTGTAAACTCGTTAAACCACAAGTCCCTTTTTTGTACTTTTCCATTAATATTTCTTAAAAGCATAATGGGTACATTTTTTTCCAACTTTAACTCATGGGTAGGAAATCCATTGAAATTTAAAGAATTTAAAATTTCAATAGGATAAAGAATCTCTAACTCTTCTAAGTTATTAGAAGTCTTACATATAGAATCAAAATTGTAATATGTTTTTTCTTTGCCAGGCACTAAATCAAGCATTGTTTCATTAATCACATCATCAATCTCATTTGTAGGAGTTATGATACATCTTTCTTTTATATATAAAGAATTAGTGTAATTTTGTAAAAAGGACGGATATGTTTCATTAATGATTTTGTCAATAGGATCATCAAATTCAGTAATCAATAGATCATTTGTAATTTCTATATATCCAATCATTACAATCATCAAACTCATTTATAGTTATTGTCTTTGTTATGGCTTCACCAACTGTTAGAATCCATCTAGCAAAATGATTGTCAACCTCTTCAGAAGAATTAAGGCACATGTTAATAGACAATTTATAAAATTTGAAATATCTCCATAGATGTGATTGAGTGATTGAGGTACTAAGAATATCCTCATTATTTCCTCGAACAACAACCGTCAAATTTTGTCTAAAATCACCCTTAAATAAAATTGTTTTCCCACCAAAAGGGCATTGTAATATTTCATCATCACATGTATTTAGTATATCCTTCAATGACCTATCAAGAGACTCAAAATAATACATGTGACTCATGGGCCCTTCATTCCAAACAATAAGTGCAGTTTCTTGAATTAATTCAATCAATTGAGCTCATTTTTTAATGTCACATGATGAGTGTTCTATTAGGTCAATTGGAATTTTAAATCTAGAGTGTGCAATCCTACCACTGAATAATAATAAAGCAGCTATGCCGGAAGATGCAACAACTAATACAATTTTTCTCTCAGACCTTAATTTTGCTATTATAATTTCATATATTTAGGTTTTACCCATACCACCATGACCATAGACAAAACATGACCCACCAAGTTTATTTATTATTGACTAAAGAACATCATCATACACTTTACGTTGGTCATTATTCAATGTCAACACTACTCTATCATGAAAAATTTTCAATTTAACAACATCATAATTTATTTTTTCCAATAGTAGTCTATTTGAAAAATTGTTGATGACAACATATCGGCCTTAGGCAAGTTATGATCAACAAGAGAAGTTGAATTTTTATTAAAAAAAAATGTTCACTTCAACTAAAGCTTTATTTTTCAAATAAGTATCAGAAATAGTGTCTAAAGCTAATCTAGATATTTGACATAATTCATATTTAATATCATCAAGCCTTCTATAAGTAGGAAATCCATTTTGATATAACATTGTTTCGTTTTGAAATTTCTTTGGAAACTTTTTGGAACATTGATTCTTCTTCATACATGGATAATAAGGATTCATCGAACCACACAGACCATGAACCATAAACCTTGAAACAATTTCAAAGACTTCAGGTTCAGCATCTCTACATGGAATTTCAGCTAATGTGATTGAATCTATATCAGATGGTGTTTTTGGTTTATGTGCCTCAGTTAGCCATACCAAACAGTGAGGCAATCTCCTTTTCTGAAACTTAACAACATATATTAAAGCAATTTTTTCCCCAGTGTTTATGTTTTTAATATCATCCATCAATTCATGAATTTTCATTCTAAAAACACGGCTTCTGATATCAAGCCTATTTTCAATTCTTTGACCAAAGATATAAGACAACATCCTATCAATCTCAACCCAACGAGGATTACAGGTAATTATTATAAATAATTGCGGATGTCCATAAAATATACATATGTCCATCACATCATGATAGTATTCAAGCATGTACCTCGGACCACCAGTAAAAGTGGAAGGAAATTATTATTGGTTTTCTGACATGATTTAGATTAGGGTCACCTCTAAACACAGCTTCTTGTATAGACATAAATACTTCATATCGTAATGTTTTTTAATTGTATCTAATAAAATCCGATCTTTCTTCCTTAACACATGAAAAAGCATCAGCAATAAACTGTTGAAACAAACACCCACCCTTTAATAAAGTTCTACCTTCATTAAGTCGTTGTTGCATTCTAAAAGCATAATATTCTCTTATGGTAATGCATTTTTTAAACCTAGGGTGATGCTCATCAAGAGTTGAATATTTAATATCAACACTATAACCATCCTCTCCATAAGGAAACAAAAGTGGGTATTACATAGCCATAAAACTCAGATGTAAAGAGCTTATGCACTTCAAATGACTAATTTTATATTCAATTATGATGTCTCTATCCTTGTCAAAAAGACCGAAATCACCAACTATTAGACCAGTTATTTCAGATGAATTTGGTGCATCATATTACATGCTATCTCTACCCATTAACCTTAATTTAACAAGTTGAAGTTCATTTTCTTTAAATCTATCCCTTGCCATTCTGAATGATTAGAAATTTTATTATAATAATCAAACATCTTAATCAAGCCATCAACAATACTTTCATTGATTAAAGAATGGGTTTCATTTGACAAAAATGATGAAACTTGATAAGCAATTTCATTCTCTGTATCATACACATAGAGTTGTGCAAATTTAGAAGTTTCACCATCAATAGGCAACAATGAACCAATTAAGTGATGATTTTTGCCTGACATGTGAAATACAAAAGGATCATAAGTTTGATTTATTTGACTATCAATTTTTCTACCAATAGATGTAAAAGCAAAAAGGGAATTATAAATCTTGATATTGTCTCGAAATTGGCCAAAAAAGGATCTAAAGTGGAACCAAGCAAAGCATCTAAAAATTTTGGGGTGTTGCATAGCAATGGCAATTTTATTACCCCGCGGTTGTAACACAAAATACAAGAATAACTAGCAGCGTCTGATGTATTTCTAACACATTTGGCATGCCAAAATAAAGCCTGACAACGAGGAAATTCATTATTAGGCATGCCAAGGCTAGATCTTTGGAAATAAGGACCTAAAAAAAATAGAGTAAATTAAAGGACAAAGTAGGCAATGAATGGTAGAAACTAAATGATAGTAACATACACCTAATTTGTTGGGATGATTGATCAGTGCCAGGGAAATAGGAATGAGGAGGTGCAAGTTCTATTTGTCTTTGCTTTTGCTACATCTTATGTCTACCATCAACCACATATAGAGGCCCAGAAAACAATCAAAATAGTCAAGCTTCTTCCATTTTTTTTAGATTCAATTTTTTTCAAAAAAATTGGTAAATTACTTAAGGAGGGTAGATCTTCCAATACATGTATAACAATGAGCTGATCACTAACATCAGAGGAGTCTAGACTAAGAGATCGAAAAGCCAAATCATTCCTAACAGTTTCATAGGCACCGAGGCAGCACTAAGCACGTTTCAATTTGTTTGTCTTTAAAGTTAACTAATTTTAACAAACAAATAAATCTAAAATTAAAATATATTAAAAAAATAAATTGTCATATCCAAGCAAAGTCCAAATAAATTATTTGACAATACCTTAAAATCTCCATGCTAGTAGCGCATAGCCTAGAAAACAAAAAAAATAAAAACAATTTAAAATGATATTATTTTAGCTAGAGCTAAAGATATCTAAAGTCTCTTTTTATTTGGTGGAAAAAAAAAAGCTACAAAGGCTCTAAAATTAATTATTTTTTTTATCTTCTTTGAAAGGAATGTTTTAATCATGTACATGATAATACATATATATCAACAAAATAATCACTATTCATTGGGCAAAAATAAGTGATAGCTTCGGAGATAGAAGAGGTCAAAAGTTATAATTTTTTTTTCATTCAATACACCCAATGCCTCCATAATCCATATAATTATCTTATTTTTCTGTGTATTTGTGTATACAGATATAAAGGGGAAAAAAAAAACAAAATAAAAGCAGTTAAGGAGTGCACCTAGTGATTGGGCAAAAAAAGGAAATGCATCTTGTGTATCCTACAATTGCTTAATCATCACTAATAATTAATATAATTAATAAAATTGTAAAAAATGAAATTAAGTCTAAAAAGGCAAATTAATATTAAGTTTGACCGCATCAGATATAACCATTTATTTTTTTTTTTAAAAAGGCATGAACTAAGTTTAGAAGATTTAAACTCAAATCCAAGGAACCAAAACTGCAGCTTATTGGGTTGTACACCAAAATGATAAGGGTAGGTGTTGCATAAACAACAAAAAAAGGAGGTAGGTGTTGCATAAACAACAAAAAAAGGAATGGCACAATCCCCAACCTGAAAAAAGATTTAACTTTAAAATTATATAGACTATGAACAAACCATGTAAAAGTTTACCAATATAATTAGATTCAATTTATGTAATGAGATTTACACATTTTAACTTTCCTTCCTAATTGCCCAAAAATTGTTGTTTAGTTGCTTAGGATTCAACATTAGAAGCTTATATGCTTTTGACCAACTAATCTTTTCTTTAAGATAGTCAGGCTACATGAATTAAGTGTAAAAAAGTTTGTATGCTTAAGAATTTATTAGAAAAAAAATACAAATCCAATCATTAAAAAAAACCTGTCGAAGAAAAAGAAAATTGTATTAGAATGAAGCAACCTATCCAAAACATATTGTTGGCCTGACATTAATTTTGCATATGTATTTTGAAGAATAATCAAAATGGACCAGGAACTAAAAAAAAAAAACAAAATGGATTATTTAAAAAATGGAAGAATCGATACATATGTTAACAATCAAAATGAGTTTCAACATTAGTCTTTGAAGACAAAAGTGGAACTTAATTTGCTCACAAACTCTGCGAAGGGCCTCACCAAAAAATCATTTTCATTTTTATCATCCACCACCACTATCTTTCTTGTTTTTGGCTTAGCTCGATCACCCCTTAGTTAAATCAGCATTAAAAATTTTAAAAAAAAAATCTTAAATTAAAATCTTGATAAAAGTTCAATCTGTAAAAGTGGAAACAAATTCTCCTTTTTTTTTTTTGGGAAATTTAAGATTTCATTTTGCGAGTCCGCCATATATATTTCAGCTTATAATTGACATAAGCAAAGATCAAAATATTATAGTAGGCAAGGGAGTTTGCATCCAAATTGAATCTGATTTGGATGTTTAATTTGGGGTGGAACTTATATGAGACCTAATGTCTACTTAATTATATACATGGATTTTTTCTACTATACCAAAACTTAAATATATCAGTAGTGAGTGCTTTTTTTTTTTCTGATCTGGTTAACCATCTCTATGAACTAATATTGACCTCTCAAACTTCCTCCCACTGACATTTCCATACATCCATCGCTAACAACTTAACATGTTTCTTATAAGAAGTAAAAAGTTGAATAATTGCAAAGTTTCTCTTTTCCCAAAAGAAAACATCAATGATCTCTCAGTCTCAAACCTGCAGCTTCATTTTTTCCCCCTTTTATCCTTTTACAATAGCTTGATTTTTTTTTTTTTTGTTTTTTCAGCCTATACACACAATTAGCATATAAAAAACGAAAGCCAAATTGACAATTGAAAATTTTTTTGGATAAAAACATATTGTAGAAGTTTAAAAAACAATTGTAGTTAACATAAATATTTCATTTAGAGAAATAGGACATATTAAATAGATTCATTGTTTCTTACAAACTCATAAAACTAAATAAATTGATCATTTCAAACTAAAAATAATCTAAGCTAGCAACATATCATATTTCAGGGTTCACATAAACAAAAAGAAGCAATGACTTATGGCCCTAATTCCAATAAAAAAAAATACAAAAGGTGAGATAAACTACGACATCTTGTTACTGCGTAGACCTACAATTGCTCATAAAATCGGGACATGCTCTTAGATTTTAGAAAGGAACTTTTTAATCTTCTTAACAATTCGTTCATCACGCTCGCATTTCTTTTTAAGAGCAAACAACTCAGCAGTGGCACTCTCAAATGCAACTTTAAGGTTTTCAAAGGCATCCTACCCACTTGTTCTCCTTAGAGTCATAACTTCCTTATAATTACAATCGGCAAATTCAAGCTGGAAAAGACTCTTTAAATACAGTAATGCAAATTCAAATGCCTTACTTTTAGCATCTTGTTCACTCATACAGCTAACACCATACCAATAATACATTGTTTTTTCACCATCTATTATCTCATGAACAAGTTAGTGACATGTACAAACATGCAGGCCATCATAATTTGTTGTGAGATCATAATTTGGTGTAGAGAGACCTAGTTGATCCAAAGTGTTTTCTAAATCAGTGTCTAAGTTAAGGAATATATGAGTCATCTGAAGACACAAATCAAACATGGAATAAATAAAAAACACAGAGATCTAAAGGCAAAGAGAATAACTATTGAAGAAAAGCATCAAACCTTGTTTGTGATGAGACCCCGCAGCAAATGGTATCCTACCAAAACAAAAACTTCAATGTTAGAAACTATAGAATAAAGGAACAGGCTAAAATTTGCTTAAATTCTAGCAAATATATTCAAAATATAGAGAGAAATATACCTAAAGATATCAAAGAAAGCAATGTGAGTATGTGTTGAATGTAAAAACCAATTTATAGAGAAGTCAAACCATAAATTAAATTGAAACAAAATCTTAAAAGAGATTACATAATAATGACCTACCATTCAAGAGGCCTTAACTCATTAATGCTGGAGACCTCAAACAATAATCCATTAACACCCTAGCCCATTGAAAAGATGACATGTGGTAGTGACAGAGTTCACTTTGTGAAAAGATGATCAAATAACATAATACATATCTGAAAAAGATCTAAGAAAGTAAGGGATTTCATGTACCTTCATGAGACAACACCCAAATCCAACTAAATTGCTAAAAGATATAGTCATATAATTAAGATACAACCAAACAAAAAGATTAGAAAAAAAAAAGCTAAAATTCAATAAGTACAAACTTGTTGTAAAACAATAGTCCAAATATGATGTTTAATTTGAGATGTAATTATGCAAAATCCCATAGTCTAACAACAAAATAATTTAAAATCTAGAAGGCAATGTAACATAATTAGCTCTATGGCACTGAGTAATCTAACATCTATTAAACTCAAAATGATTTTTTTACCTCTCTTTTGTTAAACACGTACACCTTCTATGCTTTCTGCTATTGCTTTCCCATGCATGTATAAACCTTTTTTTCCTTGCTTCAATTGATAGATTGTGGGAGAATGAAAGAACCAGTACCCCTAGTAATCCAACTTTTTGATTCTAAAAATCAAAGAGATCAAATGTTACACAAACATTTAAACTTACTAAAGAAAAAAAAATTATGGAAGATTATTAGTTTTAAAATTGAATAAATATATTAAAATTGAATCAAATAGCGAATGGAATCTGATTAAAGAGATGGAATAGGGTTTTGTTTTGTTTTGTTTTAAAAAAAGAGAGATAGATAAGGGATCTTAATTAGAGGTATAGAACCTTACAACAAGAGAGCAAATCAATTTAAAAACAAGAGAATAAATTTCCCACAACAAAGTGGCTTCAACTACAAATTAACTCCACTCTAACTTCTAATTGTGTTTTTTCCCCTCTTTAAATTAGGAGATTGAGAGATTCAAATACGACATTCACTCTGGAATAAAATGAACTCCAAATCTCAATATTTTTTCACTGCTCAAGGAGCATAAAAGCCAATTATGAAGAGACTTCGAAGAAACCAAGGCTCAATTTAATAGAAACCACAAAAAACTCAACAACCAAGAACCCTCCCACTCCCCATAAAATGGCTAAAAAAGAGAAAGGATTAAAATCAACAGTTAGCGACATTAAGTGCATAGGTAATAGCCGCTTGCATTCATTGCCATGAAAGATTGCTTGGATCAATTTCTTACACTAATAACATATAGCGTGAAGCCCTAATCAACCTTTTGTCTAATACGACGTTGTTTTAACATATCACATGAACGAAAGAAAAATGAGAGATTTTGAACCTAAGAAAGATTATGATCCATAACTCAAAAAACTAAAAGAAAAGAAAGAAAAAAAAATGGGCCATCTAAGAGCCCAAGAAAAACCATGATGCATTACCTGAAAAATTAAAAGAAAAGTACAATTTAGTAAAAGATAAAAAACACACTATACATTTACTATTCATAATGAACATTGAGACACACTACTAATCCTTCGAAGTCCTTTTGTGTGGATACATCTTTAACTGGAAAAATTATTCACGGGGTTGATCAATTTTACTTGATCATTTTGTTGGATCTCTCTGGTTGACAACTCATCCTATATTATCTTCTTATCTATACCATTCTCTTAAAGACACTCTTTCTCAAGAAAATGACAACCTAACTAACAACACTTGTTTGCGTCTGGACGATAATCACTACAAGAAAATTGCAGTTTTGTAACGGCAAAATCCGTTACAAATCTGTTACAAATCGTCTTTTGTAACAGATTGGTAATAGAATTTTGTCGTTAAAAATTTGATGGTTACAAATTTTTTGTAACGGAAATAAACAATCCGTTACAATTTTTATAAGGGATTTGTAACGGAATATTAGTTACTATTTTGTAACAGAACTGCAATCCGTTACAAAAT
>CAOJBK010628747.1:0-16355 GCA_948294925.1 Codiaeum variegatum | reverse complement strand
ATTCCAAACTCAATGCTTAAACTTTGCAATTTAAAATATTTTGATTTGTCAAATAATGCTCTAATTGGAAGTTTGCCTAAAACTATTGGAGGGAGAGTGATGTGTGCTGGTTTGGATCACGCTGGGTTGTGACGACTCTGGTTGAGTCTGAATGGACCTGCACAGAGAGAAAGACTGATCAGGGGTGCCGGACGTTGTGTCCGGCGATAACCCTCTGACGCTTAAGTCAGTGAATGGGTTGAATCACAGATGGAACAGTGTGTAATTGAGAGCTTTTGAGGATAGGTTTGGTCTTACTTTACCCATTTCTGGATTACCTTATTCAGGTTGTGAATGTCTGTATTTATAGGATGAGAATCCCTGTAGAGGGGGACACGTGGCAGCCTTGGGGGTGCTGTCAGTGTACTTCTCCATGTGGCCTGTGACACCTGTCTGCTTGTCAATTCCCGAACCCGATGGTCGAAGCCTGTGGTGTGCTTTGACCATGATGGCCGCTAGGGGCGAGGCTAGTGATGTGCTTCGGGTTCGGTCAAGCCTAAGTGCTGTTGGATCTGGTCTGGACCCAAGGATAACGTTGTGGCCAAACCAGGTCAAGGCCGAGGCATATCAATAAATTTATTGAATCCTTTCTTACTATTTATAATAATGTTGGAATTAAACATACTGCACCGAATGAATATTCAACTTACTTGTGGCATAAATGTTTGGGTCATATATCAAGAGAAAAGTTGGAAAGATTAGTAAAAAATGAGATTCTTATGAATCTGGATTTTACTTATCTAACAATATGTGTGGATTGCATTAAGGGAAAGAAAGCCAAACATAATACGAAAGGAGTCACAAGAAACACACAACTTCTTGAGATTATACACATTGACATTTGTTGACCTTTTGATGGAGAAAAGTATTTCATTACCTTTATTGATGATTTTTCATGTTATGGTTATGTTTATTTGCTTAAAGAAAAATCTCAAGCATTAGATTCCCTAGAGGTATACATTACTGAAATTTGAAAGGTAATTAGATGAAAAGGTGAAAATCATAAGGTCAGATAGAGAAGGTAAATATTATGGGCAATATGATGAATCAGGACAATGTCTAGGTCCATTTGCAAAATTCCTCTAAAGATATGGCATATGTACACAATATACTATACAAGACACACCTCAACAAAACAAAGTGACAGAAAGGTGAAATAGGATGTTAATGGATATGGTTAGGAGTATGATGCCTAACTCCTCATTAACTAAATCATTATGGATGCATGTACTCAAAACTATAATTTATGTATTGAATAAGGTTCTTAGTAAGGAAATTCCAAAAACTCCTTTTAAACTATGGACTAGAAGGAAGCCAAGCTTAAGACATTTGTCCGTAGGGGCAAGAATTTACAATCCAAATAAAAAAAAGGATTCTCAAATGATTAATGGTTACTTTAGTCATTAACTAGAGAAATTCAAAGGATTTAGGTTTTAGTGTCTAAACCATAGTCCTAGAATTATTGAAATTGGAAATGCAAGACTCATTCAGAAGGGTGAAGTTAGTGGGAGTGTTGAAAGACTAAATATGGATATTAAGGAAGTAAATTTAGATGTTCCTCTAACCATAAAAGGTTTCTTTATCCATAAGTGTTCCAAATGTTGTTCTAATGATAAATAAACCTCCAAATAATATTTGAATGATGGAGAACACACTATTCCAAATATTGTTTATGTAGTTAATGGTAATATGGATAATACTGAACAATATTTTTATGAAGAAACGTATGCATAAGAAACTAACTTACAACCAGCTATTGCAAATGAACCACAAGGAATCCCTTTGAAAAAATCTCAAAGAGAAAGAAAGTTAGTCATTCCAAATGATTATATGGTTTATTTTTAGGAGTTTGATGTTGATATTGGAATTAATAAGGATTCTGTTTCATCTTCACATGCCATGCAATGTGTTGGTTTTAAAAATTGTTTGATGCCATGAAAGATGAGTTGAAATATATGGATGGAAACAAAGATTGGGATCTCATTGAATTGTCTGAAGGTTCTAAATGTGTTGGGTATAAATGGGGTTTTTAAAACCAAACGTGTCTCAACAATGTTGAGCGATATAAAGCTGACTTATTGCCACTCAAAAAGGAGGCATAAATTATAAAGAGATATTTTCACTTATCTTAAAGAAAGACTCATTAAGGATCGTAATGGCATTGGTGGCTCAGTATGAATTAGAGTTACACCAAATGGATGCGAAAATAACCTTTCTCAATAGTGATCTTAAAGAGAGAGTGTATATGGATTAACCTGAAGGTTTCTTGAAAGGTCAATTAGTGTGCAAGCTTAACAAATCAATAGATGGACTTAAACAAACATCTCACTAATGGTATCTTAAGCTTAATGATATGATAACATCTTTCGATTTTTAGGAAAATACAATTAATCGATGTATATACCAAAAGATTAGTGTGAGTAAGTTTATTTTCTTAGTTATGCATGTAGATGATATTTTACTTGTTGCAATTTATTTTCTTAGTCATGTGTGTAGATGATATTTTACTTGCTGCTAATGATTTGAGCATATTGTGTAAGATTAATGATTTTCTCTCTAAAAATTTTGAAATAAAGGATATGGGTGAGGCATCCTATGTGATAGGAATTGAAATATTTCGTGATAGATCACAAGGATTATGTGGACTCTCTCAGAAAAGTTGTATTTAAAGAATTTTAAAGAGATTTAATATAGATAAGTGTTTGACAACTATTGTTCCTATCTAGAAAGGGGACACATTTAGTCTCATAAAGTGCCTAAGAAATGATGTAGAGTGAAAAGAGATGGAATCAATTTCTTATGCTTCAGTTTTCGGTAGCATAATGTTTTTTTAAAACCTATACGAGATCGAATATCGGATTCATAGTTAGAATGTTAGGCAGATATCAAAGAAATCTTAGAATCACTCACTAGAAAACTACAAAGAAAATATTAAGGTACATGTAAGGAACAAAATATTATATGTCACGTATACCAAGTGTAACCATTTGGAAGTGACAAGGTATTCAAATTCAGATGGATGCCTTGATAGTAGAAAATCCACATTTGGTTATCTGTTTTTTAAGAATATAGAGCGATATCATGGAAAAGTGCTAAGTAGTCTATTGTTGATTCGTCTATCATAGAAGTAGAGTTTATGGCATTTTTTGGAGTTACAATTCATGCATTATAGTTGCAAAATTTTATATCAGGACTTGGGGTTGTCGACACCATTACCAACCTACTGAAATTTATTGTGATAATTCTGTTGTAGTATTTTTCTCTAAAAATGACAAATATTCCAAAGGTGATAAACATATGGAATTAAAATATTGACATTAAAGAGGAAGTTCAGAAATAAAGAGTGTCTATTGAGCATACTAGTATATATCTTATGATAGCTGATCCTTTAACTAAAACTTTACAACCAAAGACATTTAAGGAAGATATACATAGAATGGATCTTAGCTGTAACCTTGAATTACAAACTTTATTATGATTGTGACACTCTAAACTCAATTATGTATTTCTAATTTTTCATTATAGTTTTCTTGTTTATTATGGTGTACACATTTATATTTTAATGTTTTAACAGGAAAGTCTATAAGACATAATGGTGAACCATGATGTAATTTTTTATATCATTACTTATGGATTTAGTATGATGAGTTGCAAATGTTGTGGTATATTGACGGAAGTATGTTATATAAATAATATACATCCGCCATATCTCGCATTTATTGATTCATTATATTAAGTCACTTATGTAGAATGTTCATGATTAATGTTCATGTATGCTTAAAATTATGTTATTTAATATTATGATTGCCTTATGATTAGATAAGATGGGAGAATGTAAGAATATGGCCTAATCACTCTTGAGCTATTCTTAATTTTACGGGCCATATAATTATTTATAAAAAGCCTAATAATAAAAACCAATTAAATAGCTAATTAATCATAATAGCTTATTTAGTTATGTGATGGACGTACTAAATTAAGTTATAATTGATAAAAATTGATCATCTCTCTGTCAATTAAAGTTTATACTTACGGTTGACTATTCCACATAAAACTGTCATAAACTAATGAGGGTTATGGGAGAGAAACCAATTTGTCTCAAGGTTTGTATCATGAGTACTTCATCAATTCCATCAGGTATGTGATAAAAAAAATTTTACTATAAGAAGTTTTTGTTTAAGATCCTTTACTAATATTTAGCATTTAATGAAATTACCTATAAAGAATTTTACATGTGAGAGACAATTAAGATATATATATACAATTAAGATATATATATATATATATATGCATTACAATAAGAGAAAACAAATTCCCCATGGAACAACATAAGTAGGGACACAAAATTATGCACACTTCACAACTCTTGGCCAAGGAAGGTCATTCCAATCAGCATCCACATGAGTAACAAGCTCAACAATTGGTTCTCTAAAATGGATAGCTCCTCTTAACATATTGATTACATTCTTTGAAACTCTATCTACCAATTTATTGTATTCCCTAAAAATATGTATGATTTTTACCAATTGAATTTGACTCAAAAGATCATTACATGTCATCAACAAATTCTCCTGAGAGGAGTTACAGGTCTTGTTTGGGCTAACCCAATTAATAATCACTGAGGAATATAACTCAACCTCTAAGTTATTAAGACCTTTACCTTTACTATGATTAAGCTTGTGATTAGCACCCAAAACTCGACATTAGTTGAAGAACAATTACCAATATTAACCGAATACCCTCACATACACTCTCCATTACAATTTCAAAAGACTCCTCCTCCTCCTCCTCCTCCTCCTCCTAGAGAATAATCCAATTTAACACTTCCATCAATGTTTACCTTACTTAGTCATCATTTAGAGGGATCCATTTGACTCTTCTGATCTCTTAAAGACCACTCTTAACTACAATAATCTTTTTATGGAAACTATCATCAATATCTTTAGCATAACTAATAAGAGAAGAAATTTTAGTTTCATGATTCCAAACCCTATTGTTAAAACACACTCATTTCTCTATTTCTAAGTATACCAAAAAGTTGTAGCAAAAAGAGTTCTTCAATGTCCAATATAATTATTTAGCTTCTTTTTGTTTAGATTAGTTCTAATCCAATACGAGAAAGGAATTTGATGCCCATTCCTAAACTCAACTTATCCTATTATCTTAACCCAAACCTGTTTAATCATAACAGAGTCCCACGGAGTATGACTCACATTTTCTAACTTTCTATTTCACATAGGCTGAGAAGGGTTAAAACTGAACTTCCTATTAACCCTCTCAACAATGCACATGATCTTCCTCTGATATGCTAGCCAAACAAAGAAATTAATCTTCAAAGTTAGTTTATCTTTCCATAATTCTTTCTAAAAAGAGTCAAAAGTCCTATAAATGGTGCCTTCAAGAGCTTCATATGCTGATTTTATGGAAAAAAATATATTCTATAATCAGAGTGCTCTTAAACCTCAATGACATAATCTTCAAGATTACTTCCCACTTACATAACAACCAGCCTTTATTTAATTTTGTTTGGCAGTAAATTATCAAGTTGGTTCCATTGCCACCTTATTCCATTATTCTATAGATTACCAACCAATAGATTCTACAATTTAGACGGAATAGGCCCATCACTTCAGTGGTTGCTCCAATATCCAAGTTTCCTTCTAAAATAAAGTAGATTGATCATGCCTAACCTTCCTGTTCTTACTCATATGAATGAATTGTTTCCTTCATTTTTATTCCCCTCATTTAGGCTGACTTGGATGAGTTATTACTCACATTACCAATGTTGGAGTTACCCTTCAAATATTTACTTCTTATTATCTCAATCTAAAGAGCTTCATTATTGTTAGAAACTTGAAAGATAGTTTAGCCATAAATGCCTCATTAACTTTCTCCTGATCCCAAGACATTCTTTCTCTTTCAATTGAGTCATCATTTCCCAATAAACATGAACCTTCTATAAAGATGTTCCATCTCATCATATAAGCTTTTTAGAAGCGGAGCTCTTTACATTACACACACTGACATTTCATTAAGAACTGATTTCACTAGAGTAGCTCTACTAGCTATACAAAGAGTTTTATGCTTCCAAATTGCAAGTTTATGTCCTACCCTATCAAAGATGTACTGAAAATTACTCCTTCTTAATTTGTCATGAATAGCAGGAGCTCTCAGGTACATGCCTAAGTATTTAGTGAGAGAAATCCCTGAAACAATTAGTAACACTTTTTGTGACAAAATTTTTAAACTTATGAAAGTCAATTTTTTGTCCCGAGGCCATGCTAAAATTATTAAGCACATTAAGAATAATTTTTAATCGACTTAAAGATCCTTCAGCAAAGGGGACTATGTCATCAGTAAAAAATAATTGAGAAAGTATTGGTCTTATTCTAGAAAATAGAAAATGGCTACAAATTATTCAATTCAACTTCCCTACCAATCATGCAAAGTATAAAAAATTATGGGGAAATGAGGTCCCTCATGAGAGGGCCCAAATATGTCCAAGTTTTCACCATTGCATAGGATTTTCATTGTGCTAGTGGATACACATTCCATAATTCCAGGAGCCTAAATATTACTAGAACCTAAATCCAAAAGAGTATCATTAATAAAATCCTAAGAAAGTTTAGCAAAATCAATTTTAAGAACCATAAAGTTCTTATATGACTTCCCTTTTAAAGAATGCAAAAACTCTTGGAAGATAATAATATGATTTCTAATATGTCTTCTTGGAATAAAACTATTTTGCATAGGTGAGATTAAGCCTGGGAGGACTTATTTTTTCATCCTATTAGCCATCACTTTAGTAATGATTTTGTAATTGACATTGCAAATGCTTAAGAGAATCTGGATTCCTCATCTTAGGAATAAAAAAAAAAATTAAAGTTTCATTGATATCTCTCTTAAGCTTTCCTTCCATAAGAAACTTCTTAACAAAATTACAAATAGAATTGTGAACCAAATTCCAAGTATTTTAATAGAACCTAACACTAAGGCCACCGAGATAAAGAGCCTTGCAAGGTTTCATATCAATCAAAGTGATCTTAATTTCTTCATTACTAGTTGGAGTTTCAAGAAATTCTCTATTCTCCATGCTAATGTCAGGAAAACAACCATGATGACAAACATGAAGATTAAGAGTTAAGTTATCATCCATGGTAAATAGGTATTAATGAAAGGTATTGACCATATTCTTGAGAATATAGAGATATAAAGGTCCAATTCCCTTCTTGATCTTTAAGCATTTAAATATGACTAAAACTTCTTTTAATAATGGTACTCATATGAAAGAAACATGTATTTCTATCTCCTAAGTGAACCCATTTTTCTCTTAACTTATGGAACCAAATAAGTTCCTCTTGTTTAAAAACTTCCTCAAACTCCTTTTTCAATTTTGCTTCCAACTTGATAAGTTTCTTCTCCAACCTATTATAAAGAAGTTTTTGAACACCATGAATCTGAGCCCATAAATATTTCTTCTTCTTAATGACATTGCAAAACTCTTCAACATTCCAAAGAGTAAGCTTATCCCAAATTGTGGAGAGATTTTTCAAAAAATTGTTCTATTATTCCACTCATTCTTAATAATATTTGAATAATTCTTATGTGTCAACCAAGTAGCTAGGAATTTAAAATTTTTAGTACTCATAGATCTTTGAATATTGACTTTAGAAATAAGAACCGAGTGATTAGAGGTGGGTTACATGTTCCACTATGCTGAGATGTTTGAAGAACACATGGGGCATTGGTTAACTTTCATATTGCTAAATCTCTTACACCACACAATACAATAAAGAGCCCTATCCAATCTTCCTCCATTTTCTAGTATTATTTCCATCACCTTTAATCTGGGTAAATTTAGGACCTATAAAACCAAGATCAATTAAGTTATTAGTTAAAATCCAAATATTAAAATCTTTAGACCTCTTAATAAAAATATTGGTAAAACCAAAAATTTCACCTTGAGATGAAATAACATTAAAGTCATATACGATCAACCATTCTTATTGATATGGAGTTCATATTCAGAGAGCATATTCCAAAGGTTCCTTTTAAATCTAGCCTAAGGGCATCATAAACAAAAGAGACAAGCTAGGTTTACTGATTCTTATAACTCACATCATAATAAATAACTTGAGTGTTAGTATGTAAAACATTAACATCCCAAACATCATTTTTCCACATAATCCATATTTCACCAATAAAATCAAAAGCTTTAACTATGACCCAATTAGAAAAATGATTTTCTTACAAATAACATTAGCATGGTCACCACTAACTTTAGGCACAAACCACATTCATATTGTGAAGCTTAATGAGGTCCTTAAGGGTGTGACATAAATTCGCATTTGTTGCACCTTGCACATTCCAAAAGAAATGAGACATTATATAAAAAAAAATACTAAGAAAAAAAAAGAACAAGTTAAAACTCATGAGGATATTGGTCAAGCTTTAAACTTGGTAATTATCTCCTTCCTTTGCCTCATCAAACTCTTGCTTTATAAAATCATCAAAATCATCTGAACCTTCCCCTTCCACTCCTTAATAATTATAATCTATCCCTATATTAACCTGGAGAGGTTTGTTCCGTGTCTTCAGGAGGTTTTGAACTATAAAGTAAAGTAGGGTCACTGTAAATTTTAATTTCCCGATTCTTCCCATTATTCTCAAACATATTATTGAGTTGTAGTGGAGCTTCTTTTTTAACAATTGCACTCTTAGCCAATTGTCCCTTGTTACCACTTAAGACCATGACATGCTACTATTATGCAATAACCCTATTATGGCTCTTAGAACCACTACCTTGCAATTTCAGTCTAAAGTCCTCTTTTTTCTTTCTACAAGTTCAATTAATTTCATAAGGAGATTAGGCCCATAGTTAGAAGGGGTCCATGCTATCATTATTTTCTTGAACCTAAATATTGGGTCATTTTCTCTTAGCAGGCCCATCTTTAGACTTACTAGTCATTTCTTCACATTTATCCATTGTGGCCCTATTTGTCATTATTTCTGCCAAAAGTGATTTTGGATAAAATTTTTGCATATTTTGTTAAAAGTGCTTTTTGAAAAAGAATGAAAATTGGTGCTTTTTCTAGAAGCAGGTTTGAAAAAGTAGTTTTTAAAAAAATATAAAAAATTAATCAATTAAATAAAAAAAAATTCTAAAAACACTTTTACAACCACCAACAATAATACCAAATAGGCCTTGTATCCTTTCCATGTCTTAATTTCCTTTAGTATCCCTGATATTGCTAGCTTGATTTCCTTTGGTATCCTTTTCATCTAACATTGAAAATATGGACTTTCCTTTGTTAAACACATCTTGATCAGACTTTTTAGATCTTAGTGATTCTTTCCTATTATAAACCCTTGGTTTTTGTTGAACAATCATGTAAGGACCATAATCTTCCTTTTCAAGCATATTAATTTCCTTTTTCTAGTCTGTTTCCATGATCAACATTCTCCTTCTTCTGCTCAGCCATCATTTTTAATGGATGTCCATATTTCTCATAAGTAAAATAGACAATGTGAATTTCTTCATTTTCAACACTTCAAAGTCTTTTCCTAAGCTTGGATTTAGAGATGGCTTAGTAAGATCCACTTTAACTCCAATTCTGGAGAATTTTCCTTTAAACACTTCACTAGTTGCGTTATCAACTTTGATGGGTTTCCTAAAAATCTCTCCAAGTCTAATGAGGAAAGCCTCTTAATAATATTCTATGGGCAAGTATAAAAACCTCTCCCAAACAAAAGCTCTATCGCTTGTTGCCAATGCCAAATCAAAATCAAGCTACCATTTTCTAATAGTCAAATAATGATAGAAGATCATCCAAGGGCCACCAGTTGTAGCATATTCATAATCATTATAACTTTTAAACCTTATCAAGACAAACTCATTCATTATAGACACAACCTGTGTAGGAGTGAAAGGTTACCAAAGATCCATCAATTTTTTAACCATGAATTATAACCTATAGATTTCCCCGTAAGTTTCTTAATGAGAGCATTTTTCCATGGTCCTATAATATCTTTCTCTTTGTAAATATTCTAATGTTTGGATTGCCGATCTTATACTAAATGGAGTTTGCTTCATAATAAAAAAGGACAAGAATGAAAGTATAGATTAAATGTCTAAGAGAGTGGTGAATTGGTCTTTTTTTTTCAATTAATTGAAATAGTTCCCTCATTAGATTTTAAGTTAACTGATTAATTTAGATAAGATGATTAGATTTATTATATTAGATCACTTTGAAGCTTAAAAAGATACTTCTATCTATTTCCTGAAATTGACTATTCAAGTATTTGGTTATGTATAGTTAAGTATTTAATTGATAATCCTAATGGTTTTCTAGCCGATAAGATTAGAAGACTGAAGCTTAGTGAATAATCAATTATAACTTTACTTTTATTCTTTAAGTGCAGTCTGAAGAGTTAGATGAGAACTGAGTTGTCAGAAGAAATGTCAGCTGAATGCAAAATTGAGAAAATGTATGCAACAACAAAAATATAGAGCAACATAGAGATTTATACTATCTCAGTAGTAACGCTTACATCTAGTCCCGAAATATCTCACCTTGATTTAATTATATTAGCTCTATTTAAATCTGGCTAGAGTAAGCCATATAATAATCTACTCCTTTATACACTAACCTCAATTGGGTATTCCTCTGACTCTCTCGACTCCCTCAAAATTTGGCCTTAGGGTTCTAAAAACCTATTCAATTACTATCAAGAGCAAGTGAATCTGACAAACTTTTAGACTGGGTGGCTGTTACACCCTAAAACTCAATCACAAACTTTTACTCAAGGTGCTTAAAACCTTTATAACCTTTTAAGTTCAAGATACAACGAAACAACAAACTTTTATTACAAAAATTTCTATGTGGATCAAGGCTTGAATGCAAGTAGGAATTTTAATGAGGAAAAGATTTTAATGATAACTCATGCTAATAAATTCTAAGATGCACAAACTTGCTTGAGAATGAAATTTAAATGCATAAAATCTTTTCTTTAAATGAAAAGACGAATAAAACTGATTTCAAGAATAAGAAATAATTGAAGTTAGTATATGAGTAATCTTGAAAACTTATGAGTAATTCAAATCAATTCACTTCTCTTCATCAACTCCTTAAGGAGTTATGAGGGGGTATTTATAGAAGAAAATAATATAGCTGTTAAGAGATAAACATGAAAAGGTAAGATAAAAATAAGTATAAAAGATACTATAGTTGACTTTGTCTTTTAGAGATAAGTTATCAGAGTTCTGCAAATTTGTGTCTAATAGATGTAGAGTTGTTAGCATAGTCAGAGTCTGTCTTCTATAGATGAACATCTTTGCTTAGTTAACATTATTTTACTGTTGGGATTGATGAAAAAGCAAAGTTTATATAATGTATGACCTAGATGGATATTCTTTTCTTAAAGAGTATATACTCTGTAAACTAACAAAAAGAATTTTTCATGAAAACAAACATAGTTTGTGTTTTCAAAATTTATTTTACTAGGTTTAAAAGCACATGATAAGATAATTATACAAGTGACAGTTCTGATCCACTTAACATAAAAATATCTAACATGAACAACTAAGACATTATATCATAATAGTCTTCAAATATGTCATTTCCTTGGGACATATGTTTGTCATCCGTCTTCTAAGATAAGTTTTGTGTTATAGTTCTTATGATCAGGATATCAGGTGACTTAGCATACTAGATCCACCTGAATACACTTAGATGAAACATTAGCTAATTCATAATCTCATAGTTTTGTTATCTTCAAAAGTAATCTAATAACCCATGATGCCAATAAAGAATATAATCAATCTCTTATTACCTATGTCTGACCTTGTTCATGAGCTTTTCTTTAAAACCATGGAAGGAATAAAACCTTATCAATTTCCTTTGTTTTGTCAAGTTTTCGATTCCCTTTACTGTAAAACCAAAACTAAAAAATTCAACATGATCAAACTTTATATTTCTCTCAAAACTCTTATTGTTATTTGCAAATTTCATCTTGTGAAATCCAATCAAATTATAGTAAAGCATTTAGAAATCCACACTTTGTCTTGATTAGAAGTCAACTAAATTTTATTTTGAGGAATTACTCCTCTGGCATGCATGTGAATAAAAAAATAACCAACAATCTTTTTGGCATGCTAGGTGGGACTACATTTCACATGATGCTGAAGTTAAGGAATGGAAAAGAGACTTTTGAAGTTGGTGGATCACCCAACAAAATCTTGAGAAATCAGGTGAGGATGCTCTGACTCCTTAGAACAAGAGCAAAGATAAATCTCCACTTGATCAAGCAGGAAATAGCATAAAAATGATTGAAGACACTGATGAAAGTATGAATTCTCTGAGTTTTAACAAGTTTAAAGCCCTTCTGGAAGCAATTTCTTAAGTAGCAAATTCATTAAAACAAGCCAGTAATATAATTTTTAATACTCCTGTTAGTTTTGAAAAAGTTATTCTAGGTTTTGTACAATCTTTTTCTAAAAATAAAGATCAAATATCTAAGCAGGATAATACCTTTAAAACAGTGGCCCAAGAAGAAGCTATTAATTCTGTGAGAATTTCTTCAAGATTTCCTTTGGCCACTGATGATAGGTACCCCCTTATAGGAGGGATAAGGTTGGTCCTAGTAAAATAATTAATGGCTAAAATATCAATTCTAATACTAATAGGCCTAACTAACAATTTTTTTATAGAACTAAACCCACTTTACAGCCTAAAATTTATGAACAGAAGACAAGAGGCATGGGGGTAATATTCCTCAGGGGTATATGCTAAATCCTCAAGCTTATGTGTCACCTACTCAGGCTCCAATGTTTGGAGGAGTTGATCTAGATGTTGTGTGTGATATGGTTCCAAAGTTGTATAGACTTGGTCTACTTCTAGTAGGGCGACCCAAATTGCATAAGCCATATTTGGACATGATTGATAGAGTGATCGTTATCCAAGGTTTTATCGAGTTTCTGAATTTTCTGGGGAAGCGGGACATTCAACACTTGAACACATTGCATGTTTTACCATTCAATGTGGTAACTAGAAAATTATAAAAAATTTTCCAATTTAAAGTTAAGATTGTTTCCTAATAGTTTAACTAGTAATGGTTTTACCTGGTATGCCACACTCCCTAGGAATTCTATTTTCACTTGAAAGGAGATGGAATTTTAGTTTCAGACCCAGTTCTCTAGGGTAAAACTAGAGGTTTGCATAGTCGATTGTCTAGAGTGACTCAAAGGGCTCGTGAAATGATTGATCTCTTCATCGCACGGTCAAAAGAATGCGAAATAGATAAAATTTTTTTTACTAAAAACCAAATATGTCAAAATGGCTCAAAAGGGTTTAGATATTGAATTAAGGAAGATGTTTCAAGGAATGGAATTCCAAGATTTTTATGAACTTGTTGCCAAAGTGAGTAAGTATGAAGAGTTGCTTAGGGAAGAGAATCAAAGGAGGAAAGCTTCAATGAGAACATATTGTGAACCCATATTTTTACACCATAAAATCTGGCCTGTCAATACGAGCCCATAAACTCAAACCGTGCTCAAATCAGACCTCAAATGAACCTAAAAAGTTTAAAAAATTGAATCGAATTAGATTGGACAGGGATTGCAAACAGATCACGCGAGCAAAGGCCCTGGTGCACAAGCTAAGCACCTGGTGCATGGGCCAAGTGCCTGGTGCATGTGCCCAAGGTTTGGCACATGGGCCAATGGTCTGACACATGGGCCAACTGCTTGGTGCACATGCCAAATTCCTTGATAATCTTTACTTAATTTTTCTATAAATTCAGCCCGCGGGTCACCTTTTAGACAATATTTTCGGCTCCGAACTGGAGCCAAATTACTTACTAAAATTTTAAACACCTAAAACTCTGTCAAATTCACTTTCTGAACAACCCTCTTCGAGCACAACAGAGACTCAATCTGGCCTAATCATGCCCTCCAAAGCTCCTATTCCATGTCGAAGAAAACAAAAGGTAGTATTCACAAACGGTATTGGTATACTTTTGTTTATTTTTAATTCAATTACACCTTAAAATCAATTTAGGTAAGTCATTTTCAAAATATTTTTTCTTTAATCTAAAACTAAACTGATTAAAGCTTATTCAGTTAATTCTTTCAAAATTTAAATGAATTATCTTCTGAACCCACACCAACCAACCCTCCTTTTCAAAACAATCCCAATCCCTTCGCAAGAAGGGAGAACAACATGGGTTTGATTTCCATTCAATTAGATACGTCGTCAAGCCATTTCAAGGCTTCAACTCTAAAATATTTTCTTTTTCTTTTTGTTCTTATTTTGTTTTGTTTTTTTTTTAAAATTTATTTGTATTTTATTATTATGTTATTTCTATTTATTGGTATTATTTTTTGTATAATATATTATTATTGGAGAATGTGTGCCCTTCCTATGCCTTATGGCTAGAGGAGAGATCCTCTTTGTTTTGTTTATTAGTTTGAATCTAATTTTATTTTAATTATCTCTTAATCTTCATTTGATATGCTAGTTGGGGATGTGTGCCATCCCTAGTACCTTATTTGTGTTAGAGGAAGGACCCCTATTTATTTCTATTTTTTTTCATCTTTCTTTAATTGTTTCCATAATTACATCTGCCATTTGCTTCTATAATATGTTCATGTATCACTTTAAATGCTTTATTTTGTTCATGCACCATATTAATGTGTGAACCCTTAATTTTGCACCTTTAGAATCGTCATCATTAAATCCCTAATTTTGTAAGGAATATTTTTCAAGAAAAATGCCTAAATTTTTATACCATTAGATTCGGCCCGTCGATGCTAGTCCAACAGTTTAAACCACGCTCAAATCGGACTCCAAACGGGCTTGAAATTGCAAAAATACCAAAATATGGTCAAACCGAACCAAACTGGGACAAACCAACAAACCTAAATGCATGCGTTTGGTCTAAAATGCATGCATTTTCCCCAAAATGCAAGCATTTTCCCCTAGGGTTTCTAGCACAAATCCCTATAAATTTGAACTATTCAGAACAGTTTGGGGTTCTGACTTTCAGACTTTTTCAGATGCGCTTTTTACCTATTTTCAACTTCAAAACACTCCAAAATACTCTCCAAACACTACAAACCTCTCTTAATTGATCCAAACCTTTAGATTTTTCACAATATAGACTCCAATTCTGATCAAACTAGCAGTTTAATCCTTCAATTCCAATTCAGACAGACAAACACTATTGCTCTCCGAACACAACGGAGACCCGCTTTGGTTTTGTCAAGCCCTACGACCTGCCGATACCAAAGCCCCACAAAGCAAAGGTAAAATCGGTACAATATATTATTTTACTCTTAATTTTTGAATCACTTTGAGCCCTTTAAAACTAAATTAAGGCATATTTTATTAGAATTCAATTTTAAGCTATTTAATCTGATTAAGACATGTTTTATTAAAAAACTATTTTTCATAAAACAAATTTGATAAATGAACTTAGGTAATCAATTTCACATTCAAAATCACTCTTTTTATTAATCAAAATCTGAAATGATTAATAGCATATTGGTTAACGATTTTATTAAGTAAACGTGGTTAGCTATTTAACATCAAACCACCCTATTGTTATCAGAATAACCCCCGCCTTTTGCGAGAAAAGAGAATGATGTGTGGTTTGATTTCCATTCAAAGGGATATGCCGATAAGCCATTTCATGGATTCAACTCTAAATTTGTGTATTTTATTTGATTTTTCATTCTTATTATTGTTGTTATTTAGTTTCTTCTATCCGTTATTGCGATTAGCTTGTTTTTATTACTTCTTATGTCATTACTATATTGTGTATGGATTTGTATTGGGGAATGTGTGCTCCTTACAGATCATAATACTGGAGGAGAGATCCCCTAATTTTGATTATTTTACAATTGTAGTTTTACCACTTTTTTTGGGATAGTGTGCCTTCCCTAGAACCTGAAATAGGCTAGAGGAAGGATCACTGGTCGATTCTTGTTTTACTACTTTATGGTTTGTCACATGTGCATTATAACATGTTCATGCATCATGATTATTGCAATATCTATTCATGCATACATGAAAAACCAATTTAAACCAAAATCGTATATTTTTAAGCCAAAAGTGTTAGCAGTGAATGCCTTAGAGCTTACACTCAGTATGTGAATGTAAACAAAAATCTAACCGGCTTAAGTATATAAGTTCTTTAAATGATAACATTCCTTGTATCGAACATATATATGTCCCCCAAGTATTCTATAGGGAATGTATTCTCAAAGAGTTTTAGAATATGAGAGACAAATTGCCCTTTATACAGATGCTTTAAAG
>CAOJBK010628610.1:0-10230 GCA_948294925.1 Codiaeum variegatum | reverse complement strand
CATTTAGGAGACAAAAAAAAATGTTGGAGAGGGGGGGGGGTGGTTCTTCTAGGAGGTTAACTGTGTGCAAGTTTTTTTATGATTGGGTTAATCTTAATTTTATGTGAGCTTGTATTCAGAGGGCCTAAATTTACTTTGTCTTATGGAACTCTTGTAGAAAGGTTGGATAGGGAAATCTATAATGTTGATTGGTTTGATTATTTTAAGGATGCTATTGAGCTCCACCTTCCTAAAGTGTGCTCCGATCATCATCCTATTTTTGTGCAGTATGCTAAGTGACCAATTCACTATGTTGGCCTAAAGACATTTCATTTTCGGCTCCTTAGTTAACTCATAAAGGCTTTTCTGAGTTAGTTAAGGAAGTGTGGGGGAATGGCATTGATTATTCTATAGCTATTGATTCGTTTGTTGAGAAAGTTAAAGTTTGGAACACTGATGTATTTTGTAATATATTTAAGAGGAAGGAAAAGTTATTGGTAAGGCTTAGGGGTATTCAAAACAGCTTTAGAGATTCACTCTTCTAATAATTTACAAAGTCTAAAAGAGGAGTTGCAAGCTGAATTTGAAATGGTATGTCTTCAAGAAGAGAAGTTGTGGCAGCACAAGTCGAGAAAGGAGTAGTTGGTTTGTGGTGATAAAAATATAATTTTTTCCATCATAAAACCATTTAGAGAAGGAAAAAGGTACGCATTGATTTGATTCAGAATGATGAGGGAATTTATTTTAGTGACAATGAGTTAGTTCTAAAGTGTGCTGTTAGTTACTTTGAAATGCTTTACTGTGAAGAGAATCTCGATAATCTTGTCCTCCCTATTTAGGGAGCATTTCCTTTGATTTCTGATGATCATTTTCTTTTGCTTATGAATACCGTGGAAGATGCTTAGGTTATGATGGCTATTTTTGAGATGAAGCCTCTTAAAGCACCACCTAGATTGGATGGGCTGAACCCCCTATTCTATTAGTCCCAATGGCATATGGTGGTTAAAAGTGTTTAAGAGTTAGTGAAGACAACCTTTGCTTGTGGTAAGGCTCCTGTTGTAATTAATAAAACTTTTCTTGTGTTGATCCCTAAAAATGATAATCCTATTAGTATGAGACAACTTCGACCTATTAGTTTATATACAATGATCTACAAAACTATTACCAAAGTGATTGTGAATAGGTTAAAATATTTTCTCCCTAATTTGGTTGGTACTACTCAATCAAGTTTCATTCCAAGGAGACATATTTCTAATAATATCATCATCGCCCAGGAGGTGGTTTATTCTATGAAGTTAAAAATGAGAAGAAAAGGGCTTTATGGTGTTAAAGGTTGATTTTAAGAAAGCATATGATCGCCTAAATTAGGCTTCCATTTGCGACACTTTAATAGACATGAGGCTTCCTATTAATTTTGTAAATCTTATTATGGATTGTATCACATTGTGTTTTATGTAGCTTTTATGGAATGGCCAAGCAACAAGTTCTTTTAAGGCTAATATAGGCATTCGCTAAGGCAATCCTCTTTCACCTTACATTTTTTCTCTTTGTATGGAAAGATTGAGCCAACTGATTAATGTAGAGGTTGGGACTGGTAGTTGGCAACCTATGGTTATGGGAAGAAATGGCATTCCTATTTCGCATTTGATATTCGTTGATGACTTAATCTTGGTAGCTGAAGCATCTTCTTCATTGGTAAGTGTTGTTCTGGAAATGTTAGATATCTTTGGGGCTTGCTCAGGAGCTAGAGTGAATAAAGAGAAGTCTCTTGCTTTCTTTTCTAAGAATGTTGCAGCAAACGAGTCTAAAAAGTTAAGCAGGAACTTGGTATACCTCTTGCTTTGAATTTAGGAAAATATCTTGAAGTCCCCATTCTTCATTCTCAAGTTGGTAATGACACTTACAAGGGGATTGTAAACAAGGTGGAACATAGGCTCTCTAATTGGAATGGGATTAATCTCTCTCCCGCTGGGTGTATCATGCTAGTGAATTCAGTTTTACAAACGATTTCATTGTATTCAATGCAGACTGCAAGACTTCCAATCTTTAATTGTAATAAAGTTGAGAGTTTCAGTAGAAGATTCATATGGAGTGGCACTTATGAAACTAAAAAATTAAGCCAGGTTAATTGAGATACATCCTGTAAATAGAAATTTGATGGAGGCCTAGGTATCAAGAAGCTGAGCTCAATGAATTACACCTTTTTAATGAAGCTTTGTTGGAAGTAATTACTCAGGAGAACTTGTTATGGGTATAGGTTCTTAAATCTAAATATAAATTTCAACTTTCTCCTGATTATGGTAATTTGAGTTCTAATAGGGGCTCTCACATTTGGCGTTCTTTGGGAAAATTCTGGTATCAAATCTCACACAATTTATCATGGGTGGTTGGCATTGGCTTGCTGATTCAATTTTAGTGCGATCCGTGGGTTACTCTTGGGAAAAGGCATGTTCCTGTTGAATGTATTAACATGAAGCTTATTGATTTGTTTGAAAGTAGGGGAAATTGGATGTGGAATGAGATTCAACATTTTCTTCATATTGAGATTTGGCTTATGATTGCCATTATCAAGCCTCTTTCTATTGATGCTGGGGAAGATATTTTTTATTAGGCTTTATCTAAATCGGGCAAATTGACTACCAAGTCAGCTTATGAGCTTTTGATGGATGCTTCGAGCTCTCTAACTAATGGAGGTTGGTTAGTTGTGTGGAGTTGGTGTGGTCCGCAGCGGATTAAAGTGCTTTTATGGCTTGTGTTGCATAATAAGCTGATGACAAATGATGAACTTTGTAAAAGACATATCAGGTAAGGTGTGCGAAAGATGTGGGATTGCTGGTGAAATTGTGCTTCATGTGTTGAGGGATTTCTCCATTGTTAAATGTGTATGGATTCGTCTTATTCCAGGACAGATTTTTGATTTTTTTTTCAGGCAAGAGCTAAAGGTATAGTTGCTATTGAATTTAAGCAACAAAGTTGTTGAAGTTTTAATATTACGTGGAATTGTTTATTTGGGGTTGTGATTTCTTACCTTTGGTATGATAGAAATCAGAGCATTTTCATTCACTCTTCTATGTAGAATGGCAGTCATGTCCATATTATAGAAAGCAAAGCTGTTGAAGTCGGTATGGTCAACAACTCTCTTGTTACACCGGCTCCTGTGAGGTGAGAGATTATGATCAGTTGGCTGTCTCCTAGGGAGGGCGTTTTAAAGTAGAATCCGGATGGTTCTTTTGTAAGTATACTGGGAGAGCTTTTGCAGAAGGTGTGATTCAGAATAGCAATGGAGCATGGGTCATTAGATTTGCTCATTACATTAGTGTTTGCTCCATAACTAGTGCTGAGCTTTGGGGAGTTCTCCAAGGGTTATGGCTGGTATGGGATTTGTGGTGTAGAGAGCTTCTTGTTGAGGTAGACAATTTGTACACTGTCCATTTGATTAAGAGATAAGAGGTTTCATTTTCTAATGCTTGGGTTGTAAGGAAAATCAAGTGGATGTTGCAAAGAGATTAGGCAGTTGAGATAATCCATGTGTTTAAAAAGGCTAATAATGTAGCATATTGTATGGCCCATATTGTTGAGAATTTGCAGATTGGCTGTCTCAAGTATAATGAATTGCCTGTTGAGGTTGTGCAATAGATTAGACATGACATGACGGGAGTTGCTTGGCCTAGAAACATTTTGACTTAGCGCTTTTTGGTTTAGATCTTATGTTTGAGCTCCTATCTTGTACTAAAAAAACGTAAATCTAATGTTTAGCATTTTATAATAAATTAGAGATTTACTTTGTACGGTTTATTTGTGAAGGAACATGCCGTCGTTATTTTTTCACATAATGAAGGGTAATTTTTTAAGCTTATTATCAATTTATTTACTGAATAGTTATGTTTAAAAGAGTTTTTTTTTTGTCAAGTGAACTACAAATTAGTTTAAATAAGTTTCTGAGAGAAATGTTCAACAGTAGTTTGGATATTAGATTGTACAATCTTTTTTTTTAAAGGCAAATAGAGCACATTGCACATTCCCATAATAGAAGAAAGGGGCAAAAAGAAAAAAGAAAGGAAAAGAGCTTCAGTAGACGTAAGGATTACTAGAAGAAAAAGCAATGATTAAAAAAAGCATTTCTTTATATAAGTCCCACCACCTCCGCAATTCAAGCCTTAATGGAAATTCGGTGTGATAATTGGGTGGGTTTGGATGGAGTTTAAATGAATTAGCCAATATCTAACCCATTAATTTATTTATTATCTATTTATTTTTTAAATAATTATCCATACTCATATAATTTATTCTAGTTCTAATCCACCCATTAACTAATTTATTTTTTTCTATTTTTTTTATTTCTTTTTAATTGCAATCTTATAACAATTTCTTTTATAATATTTTTTTTATATAAGCTTTGTATAATATATTCGGTCAAATCACTAATTTAAAAGAATTAGATATTGAATTTGATAAGGAGTGCAAATAAGTCAAGTCAATTCGTAAGTTATTCGGGATCAATTGAAAATTACTCAAATTTGATTTGATAATAGTTGAATTGAATCAAACTCTAGTTCGATCCAACTTGTAAATTACAAAGTATTAATTTAAAAATACTACTTAATATAAGTTGAATTCAAATAACCTCAAATTTGAGTTTCAAATTTGAGTTTTTTAAAATTGAGCTCGAATTCAATTTTTTTTTATTTGTCATTTCTTTTTAATTGCAATATTATAACAATTTTTTTTACAACATTTTCTTACATTAACTCTATATAATATATTCGGTCAAATTACTAATTAAAAAAAAAAGATATTGAATTTGATTAGAAGTGCAAACTAGTCAAGTCAATTCGTAAGTTATTCGAGATCAATTGAAAATTACTCAAAATCGATTTGATATTAGTCTAATTGAATCAAACTCTAGTTTATCCAACTTGTAAATTACAAATGATTAATTTGAAAATACTACTTAATATAATTTGAGTTGAATTGACCTCAAATTTGAGTTTTTTTAAAATTGAGCTCGAATTTGAGTATTTTAAAATTTAACACAATTCATTTACACTATTAATTTTTACTTTGAATTGAATTAAAAATGAAAAATAATCATAAAATAAAAAAAAAGAAGAAAAACAAGCTAATCATACTAACCAACTTTTATCTTCTCTAAAGTTTCACTTATGATATTATTATATTGTTTTTGAAGCAATTGAATTAATAAATACTAATCAATCTTAATTAGATAATTAAAGAGAAATAATTAAAAAATAAAAAATTCTAAATAATTCAAATTGTGTAAAAAAAATCAAATATAATTTCATTACAAAAATTATCTTTAAATATATCATCATTTATATTAAAAAAATTACATAATGATTAAATTTATTGTGTCAAATATAATTATATCACTTAAAATTATAAAATAAATATATCATTAATCATTAATTTGTTAAAAGATTGGGATGAATACCCATGTCCAAACTCATTAAAACTCATATATTTAATAAAAAATTACACTTGGTGCTCATTTTCTCATTTTTATTACAAAAATGCTACTATCTATTTTTTAATTACAAAAATATGCTTATTTTTATTTTATTTTTACGCTAATCAGTTTTTCTATTAACAAAAATACAATGTTCTAGATTTTTTTTCACTCTCGTCAATGTAATCTCATTCACCTTTAATTACTTCTCTCACGTTATCGGCCAGAAAACTGATTGTTCACACCAGTTGAAGTGACTTGAGTTTGGATTGTTCATCGTGTTCATCGTTCGTGTTCAGGAGTTCATCGTGTTCTTCGCCTCAAACACTCCTCTCGCTTCTGCATTGTTGTTTGCTTGGTGAGGATTTAATTTCTTTACATCAATTTAGTTCAATTTGTTAGTTGTTTGGTGACTCTCTGCTTAATGACTTGTTGGACATTGTACTTTAACATCAAACAGTATATGGTTTTTGTGCTCTGAATACTCTTTTGGTGTTTGGAGTTTTGAGGTATTTTTTGCACTAATTTGTTGGATCTTAGCTTCTGGGAGGCTTGAATTGTTTGAAACTTGAAATGGAACTGAACTGTAAACCCATCACATGACAAAAAAGGATGAGAAATACAAAGGGAGACAATGGCATGGAACTTAAAAATGTCTTTCTTTTTTCCCCATATCTACATTCATTTAAGACTACTCAGGAAGCATAACAGTTTATAAACAGTGGGAGGGAAAAAAATATAGATAGCGCTGAGTAAAGGTAGTGTTTGGTGTTGTATAGTCGGTCAAATAGTTGTTTTCACCAGTGACACCTTAAATGGTCTTATTAAAGGGGCTGTCATTTTATGAGGACCAGTGATGCGGTTTTATTAGGTCTGTTGTGAACCTAACTCTGATGCAGTGACTGTGATAGGTTGAGATTAGTTGAATTCAATTTATTTGTGTTAAATATTTGCTAAATCATGACTAATGGATGGACTTTGATGCTGTTAACTATGGTTCATGGACGGAATAAGTTGAATTTTTTGTTAACTTTGTGGCAGGCCTAGTTTTGTTATTTGGCATTTTGTAAAATGCAATTTTTTGGTGCCAGTGCAATCCTTTACAGCATGGTATTAGTGGAGTGGGTTGTAATAGTTAGAATGGCAACTTATTTTGAGGGGGTACAGATAAAAAATTGAGCTTATAATGTTATTGGTCATGTGTGAGATTAATGAAGTATATTAATGTGAGATTTTGAGCATATTCTTAAATTATTGATCTTTTTCTTTCCAGGCTAAAAATTATAGTAGTGGTCGAATAATAAGAGCTATGTAGGGAACTAAATGAATACAAATACCTCATGAATTTACAGTTTGCATGTTATATTTTCTATCTCTTACTCTTACATTCTTTCTTACTCTCAAACACTCATGTACGAAGCATCACTCGTGTTTGCAAGAATCCAAGTATATGTGAAATTGGAAGATTTTGTAGACATGATGTAGTTTATATTCTAGGATGTTTTGGTCACTGACGTTTGTGCAGTATTTGTTTGCAAATAAATAGAGAGAACCATAGCCAATATAATGATTTAGGTCCATGCTCCTACTGGGTATCACTGCCAGTCCTTGTCAACATTCCAACACTATAAGCTTAAAGTGCAAGGTAAATTTCCTAGCTTATTTTCCAACTCCTGCTTATATTCCCTCAAAGTTTTAGTATTAGCTGGTTCCCAATTTCTTTTCCAGAATTCATTAACAATATCTTTTAAAAGATTCCTATTTGGATATACGAGAGTCTTGCCAATATATTTATACAAACTATAAGAACTCTTTGAAGGTGATGTTTATCTTTGTCATTAAATCAACAATGTGTTTCATTTGATATTGAGGACGTGGTGGAAGACTGTAGGAATTATCTCTTGGACTGCAAGAATTATTTTCTTTTTGTTTACTTGGTATATATATATCATATATGCAACATATACTCGACATATACTCAATATATATTTGACTTGACATATATGTGTAATATATGTCACATATATGAGATGTGTACATATTTTTGAAATTGTTCGATTTTAATTAGGGTTTAGTTCTTGTTGTTTCAATGGCTTATAATCTTTTTGTTTACTTGGTATATATGTAACATATATGTGACATGTATTTGTTACTTAAAAAAATCATTTAACAAGCAAATTGATTTTGTTTAGGATTTAGTTCTAGTTTAATCTTCTTCCAATGGTTTACCACTATTTTGTTTACATTTGATATATTTGGCATACATATGGTATATGTCCTGTGTACTTGACATATACATCACATATATGTTAATTAAATTCCTGTTTATTTTTGGTTTATATTGTTGACGAAATCCTTTTTTTTTTAATGCAAAATGAAGAATATTTATATAAGTTTGGTGACTTTGATAAAGCTAGAACTTGAATTAGTATTGATGATAATTTGATTTCTAATTTGAAATCAAAATTGTCTCCAACACAGTTGGAGCTATTTAAAAAGAGTTGTTTTGGTCACTTTTTGGATTTACTTAGTTTTTATGAAAAATATGTTGTTGACGGTGGAGAATCTAAAAACAATGATTTGTTGAACCCTTTTGAAGTGAGAATGATTGATGAACTTCCTACTCAAACTAATTGGTAATATTCATTATTTTTTTTCCTTTGATTCATTACTTATTTCCTTTTTTTAGTGACTGCAAAATTTTCGCTTTCTCATTTGCTGAATATTTAGTTGCTGGCAAGGAAATACCAACTTAAGATTTCAATGTCGAGATACACAAGAGTAGACTTACTATCTTGCTATATAATTATACTAAGAGAAAGTAATTAAATGGGGAAGAAAGTGATGAGTATCTAGGAAGGGCAAGCAATATTGTGGATAATGATGAGAAATTGATGTTGGTTGTTTAAACTATATTTTTGGATTTTGATGTATTAGTTTATGATTAGAACTATGTGAAAGAAAACAATATGCTTCTAATTGTGATGTTTAGATATTGTGTAAACAATGGTAGATAAATTTGATTTTTTTTTAAATTTTTTTTATCATGACTACTGAGTAGTAATTTCATATATATTTGCTATCTTTTCAAACCTTTGATGAATTTTTCAATTGTCTATTTGTATATCTTTTGTATGTTTTTTATTCATATGAGATATATTAGAATTGAGAAAGTTATTATATTCAAATGTTATTTTATAGATTTTTTAGTGATACAAAAATGCTATCAGATTATAAATTCTCCAAATCTAAGTCAACATATACTCCCATACTCGACAGATATGTGACATATATCTCACATATACATCCTCACATATACTTTAGACTCTCAAGTTTTCATAAGACAAACATGCATTGTCTGCATGACATATATGCACGATATAAAACATATATATGCTAAGTATAAAAAATTATATCCAAATAATTTTTTTAATAAGTTATTTTATTTTTATTTTTCACCACATACATATCTCGCTTCATGAAAGAAATAAAGAAAAAAGTAAATAAAAACAATGCTACCTTAATTTAAGATGCTCAACTTTCTTTCTTTCTCTTTTTTTTTTAAATTGAGATGTTCTTATATTAATTAATTAAAATGAGGGGAAAACATGTTATTTGTGTCAATCTAAACCAAGCATTTAGGCTTACCCAATACACCCAAATCCTAAAGAGCAAATAACATGTGAAAAAATCTCAAAACATCAAATAACAATTTCCAACATATTTAAGAAACAACAATCTTTTGGAAATAGAATACCATGCATTTCAAAAATCTTTGTACATCATATTTTCATCCCAATATCCATTATAATGAACGAAGATAAGTAGTGATTCCATTTCTAATCAGCAAAATTTCACAACATAAAAAAATGGTTAACCAAGCACAATCTATTGCTAATTAGCCATCAACACATATATGACAACACATCATATCACAACTATAAAAATTAGAGTGGAAACAACAAATACAAGTCAAGTAAACTCTACCAAATTAAATCCAATCCCCACACTAAGTGGAAAAAATTATGAATTGCTTTCCCATACTTTGTAGCTATGTGCAACAAATTCAAAGAAAGAATGAATTGCTTAGTTTAAATTAAAAAAAGTACTTCATTATATTGACTAATCATATAAACATACTCATTGAGAAAGATTACATCCTCAATTTGCAATTTATGGAGCTAACTTTGGTCTTATCTTTGTCATTTGGTCTTACTTGAGCTAACATTTGCAATTCAGTAAGTATATATATGCTTTAGATTCTTTTTTTAGCTATCCAGGAAAAAAGGGATCTTCCAATCAAGCCCCACATTAGAATTTTCTTAATAGAGAGCTTATTCTCTCTCTCTCTCTCCCTCCTATACATATACTACACATATGCCAAATGACATTCACATATCTCTTGTTTCTAGTGAAGGAGTTGAGTGAAGGAGAATTAGAGCTGCCTGAAGCTCAAATGAGTAGTGAAGATAGAGATCTTAAAAATACACTTCTGCTCAAGTTTGGTAGTCACATTGGCACATTGAAGTTTGAGTTTTCTAAGAAGAAAAAGAAAGGAAAACTACCAAAAGAAGCAAGGCAAACTTTACTTGAATAGAAATTAGAGAGAGAACAACAAATACACATTAAGCAAATTCCACCAAATTAAATCCAATCCCCATACTAGTCAAGTAAATAAATTACAAAGTTGACTAGTATACTGGTATTTATAAATTTTTCACATGGAAGTTGTTTTATAATTTGATGTTTATTGAGCAGGAAATATATATATATATATATATATA
>CAOJBK010628026.1:0-16217 GCA_948294925.1 Codiaeum variegatum | reverse complement strand
TCCTTCATGGGCCTAGAAGAGGGAATACACTCATGGGCTTGACACCACAATCCAACCCAAAACCTTAAGGCATTGAGTTTATGGGTCCTTCCCAATTATATACCCCTCTTCAATCCCATCTCTTTCCGATGTGGGATAGCATAGCACTCTTGATATCTAACAATCTCCCCCTCAAGAGTGAACATCCACATCAGGCACGGGCTCCCCCTCGAGTATAACGGTCAAGAGCCTTACTCCACCAGTAAGTCACATACTTGGAGTTATCCCGCTCTTCCACATGGAAGGTTCCACCACGTATCTCCACCGTTTTCCATACTCATCCCCCAGTCGAACCATGGCTCCGATACCACTTGTTGAGTTCGGAGTACGGGTTCGTGGTATGGCCGAACCCGCCCACGTCAAAGCTGAACCCGTCAATCTGGCTATGCTGGGGTTCGGGAGCCGCATCAAGTGAGAGACTTCCTTCATGGGCTTAGAAGACGGAATACACTCATGGGCTTGACACCACAATCCAACCCAAAACCTTAAGGCATTGAGTTTATAGGTCCTTCCCAATTATATACCCCTCTTCAATTCCATCTCTTTCCGATGTAGGATTCAGAGCACTCTTGATATCTAACAGCAACCAAAACCAGAGTGTTAAATGTCTAAAATTAAGGTAGTGTTTGGTTCGCCATAATGAGATGTAATGTAATGTAATCAAATATATTTGAAGTGTAAATTTATATAAGAAATATATATGATTATATTACATTACATCCCATTACGGCAAATCAAACGTTACCTAAATGCAGAGAGTTTCCCATCCGATTAGATTGAATATGAACAAATCTGTAGAATAGTATTCTTTGCTTCCAAATGAAAATGTTAAAACTAAAAAAAAAGAGGAAGAAGAAGATGACATTGAACCTTTGTACTCTGCCCAAAATAATTAAATTACTAAAAAAAATATGGCCTCTAAATAAATCCCTATCCTCTGTTAGGTAGGGTCTTCTCTGTTTTTTTTAACGTTTAAGCCCAAAATCGTAGTCACCTAGTAGCAAAGAAAGAATGAAATGAAAAGAGAAAAATAACAAAAATGAAAAATTGATTAAATTCGTTATTTGTTTTAAAGTTTCATTTTTAGTTTGTAAATTAAAAATTATTGTGTTTAATTTATTTTTTAGGAGATGTACACCATATATATGAGAAATTTTTTCAAAAAAAATAATTTTTTTAATAGTAAAAATATTTTTTCTTTTAATTTTTTTAAAAGTATAATAGAAGTCTAAAATAAGTTTGTTAAATCACACACAATAATTTCTAAGTTATACACATTTATTCATTTTTCTTTTCAATCCTATCCTTTTTATTACACATCATTCCTCTTTTAATCCTCCATTCCCTTTTTTTCCCTAATTTAGGGTTTATGCATTTCAAAATAATAATAAGCATTTCCATAATAAAATTAAATATTACTGAAACCATTAAAGGATACTCCAAGAGAAATATGAAATCACACTAAAAAAAATAGATCAAATAAGGTATTTTTTAAAAAATATCATATTTTATTTATGTATATACATGTTTGAGTTTACTATTAAATTATAAATAATATTAGAGAAAAAAAATATAAATTGAAACTCTTTTTTATTATTATTTTTTTTAAAAAATAAACATAAATAAAAATAAGATGTTTTTTAAATTATTTAATCAATTTTATTGTAGTGTGACGGAACAAATTAATTTTGTTGGTAAAAGAAAATTAAATATTATAGATAATGGTGTCGTTTACAAAAAAAAATTTTAAGTAGAAATAAACTAAAAACTCTCATGATAATGCTTCACCGTAAAAGCGTTGAAGAAATGCACATAAATTTTTAGATGATGATGAATAAATGTAGCTGAAAATGGATGAGACTAAATTTTCATAAGAAAAAAGACTTCATTAAATGGTCAAAATTGAGGAAAGAGATGGCTAGCTCCTTAAACACCCCGCCATCTTCTTTATAATGCCTTTTTTAATTTTAAAATATGCCTTTTTAAGTGCTATTAAGGTCGGAGTAAAGCTCCGATAGCCAGTGGAATGCTACTAGCGAGAGAGTGGAGTATGGAAATGGAGAGGTCGAGTGCATTAAGCAAATTTCCATCAGAGAATGAGACTTACTTGACTCCTGGGCTTGGAAATGGACAAGGAATGGAAAATTTTCAATCAAGTCTATTTATTGCCGAATACAAAAGCAACAAGCTATTGTACAAGATAGACTCCTTTCTTCTATCACAAACTTCTCTGCTTATTGGAAGAGTATTTGGAAACCCGTCTTCTATCCTAAGCTTGCTTCTTTTATTTGGAGGGGGAATTGTAAGTGAGGAAATTTGTGACGTGTGTCATTCTAGCATTGTTATATTGCAGTCATGCTAGGGCAGTTTGGTTCTCTTCTCTATGGGGTTTTTGTTTTAATTCTTCAGATTTGAAATTTGCAAAGTGATGGCTATTATCAACCACAACTATAAAAAATATTGGTGAAGAAGATGGAAATCTAAAGCTTGCAGCAATAGCATGGGAAATAACAAAGTCTTCCATAATATTTCTTATGAGCCAAGTAAAACCTTATCTCTTGCTTTTCACCTTTATCGTTATATCAAAGCAGCTGGGATATTGTCTCTGATTCACTGATAGATTGTAAATCTGTTCTTCAATTACTGTTCAGATTCTTAAAATTTTCAGATACTTTCAATGTATATTTTGTTATTTCTAATCTATATTTTTGTTATTATCAATGTATATTTTTATTATTTCTAATTCTGAATAATTATCTTATGAAAAAAATATTTTCTGAAACATCTAATATATAATTTAGACATATGTAAAGTATAGTTCAAATATATATAATATATATTTTTATTTTTCAATAAATAATTCAGACATATAAATTGATGTATATTTCTGTTATTTTAATATATATTTCACCAATTTATAATGTATATTTCTTTTTATTTTGATGTATAATATATGATTGTCATAAAAAGCGGAAAAATGTATAATATGAATAATTCAGACATATAAAAAATATATTTCTATTATTTTAATGTATATTTGGCCAATTTGAAATGTATATTCTTTTATTTTTAATATATAATTTTGATGTATAATATATGATTAAAAATTATAATATATAAAACATTCAGATGTAATGTGTAATTAATATAAGGTTGATGTCTAATAAATATAAGCTAATTTTATAATGAATATTTATTAAAAATAAATTTTAATTACATTAAATAAATTAGATAAAAGGAAAAAAAAATATAAAAAATGAGAAAAAAAATATAAAAAAATTATGTAGAGAAAGAGAATTGAACCCATGACCTGCTGTATATATAAGAAAAAAAATAAACCATTTCATATATATCTATTTATTTATAATAATAACACATTTTATTATATAAATAGTAGTATAACTGTGTTATAGATCATAAACTACACAATTGCATGATCCATGAATCATATAAGATTTTATCTTTGCATGTATTGGCCTAACTCTCACTTCCTTTATGTTTTTCTCTTCGCAATTGCCGCTTGTCTGTCTAAAAAATGGTAGGGCCGTTTGAGGAAAGGGCACTTATTTTGCTTTGAGAGGCATTTATTGGCTATTGGTATTGAGCTTTAATAAGGGAATGGGTTTTGGATTGGACCTACACATCTACTATCATTTTAATTAATAAAGTTAAAGGTCAGCTTCTTGACCTCGTTTTTTTTTTTTTAATTTGATCATAAAAAAATAAGACTAATAATCATACCTATAGCGGAACATTATTTTCGTTCTTATTGGACGAGGAGTGCCCTCCAGCATTGCAAAATGGAATGAATAGGTCATTTCAAGTCGGATATCAAGTTTAAACAACAAAATAGTTTCCACAAAAAATACATAATTAAAAGATATAAAAAATAATATTATAAAAATATTTTTTAATATGCATCTATTAATATATATTTCATATTATTAATTAAAATATTTTTTTAAAATTAAATATTAAATTTGAGCATAAAATCGAAATTAACACTTATTTTTAGATAAATAATATATTTTTTAATTATTTTATATTCTTTCAAAGTTATCCATTTATACATTGAATTTTTTGAATAATTCTAAATCTATTTTTAATATATATGGTTGTTTTCAAACAATGAGATAATATTTTTTTAAAAATTAAATTATTGAGCTCTTTTAAGTGTATTTGAAGTTTTTTTTTTTCCAATCCATTTGTGGGCTCATGCATGAGTTCAAAGACACTATGGTTTCTTCTTCTTTTTTGTCGAAACACCCTATGGCTAGTCTTTTCAGAAATTATTTTACGAATACAAAAATCTTATTTATGTCATTTTTAAAAATAATTTCATAACTAAAGATACAATTTCAAGTCATAGGGTTCAATTGATCTCACTTACATAGTGTGTAAAAATTTGTATAGAATTGGTAATTTTTTTCAATTTGAACCCACTTAAATTAAAGCTAAAGAGTGGTTTTAAAAAAAATTATTAGTTTAAGGATCATTGCATTGTGTAACTGTGTAAAAACGTGTACATCATAAATAAATTAAGAAAATATAATAATTTAATCAAAAAATAAAACTCACAAAATAATATTTATTAGCCTTTTTTTTTAATTGTTTTGCACAGAATATGTAGAAGTTAATAATTTATAAATTTCTGTGTGTGCTACTGAAATGGCAGTATGGAGAAGAGGATTTCATACTCATTTTCGTGGAAACATTAAAAAATATCAGGCAACTCTTTCAAAGCTCAGGGGTAGGAATGATGAAGAGGCAACATTACTTTATGCGGAGACAAACCAAACTGCACATTTTATTTGAGTAGCAATCCTCATATTGGAGGCTGAGAGCGAAAGCTCGTTGGTTTCGGGAAAGTGACACAATCTCGAAGTATTTTCACGCTATGGCCTCTCAAAGGAAACGACAAAATCAAATTAAGGAACTGTAGACTGAGGATGGGGGTGACTGAGCAGGCTGATCTTTGTGCTATTGCTGAGGCGTATTTTACTAATTTACTTGCTGCTGGTTAAGTCAATCGAACGCTGCCAAATTTCCCAGTAACTGATTAAGTCACAGCCGAGGAAAATGTTCACCTCGCTCGTCCGTTCTCCAAGGAAGAGTTCTCCTGTGCTATTAAAGATATGCATCCAGATAAAACACTGGGTCCTGATGGATTCAATCCAGGCTTTTTTTTAGAGATATTAGCACTTAATTGGTGATGAAGTGTTTCAAGCTTGCACAACATGGTTAATGGGTAATGCTTTTCCTCCTTCTCTTAATGATACTTTAATTGTTTTAGTGCCTAAATGCAATTCCCCTTATAGCATGAGAGATTTTAGGCCTATATCATTGTGCAATGTGTTGTATAAACTTATAGCTAAAGTGTTAGCCATTAGGCTTAAGAATATTCTTCCTTATATTATCTCTGATAACCAGTCAGCATTTGTCCCGGGTCGGTTAATCACAGATACCTGCAAAATTTTACATTCTATGAAAAGGAAGACTAGAGGAGAAAAATGAGAAATGTCTTTGAAACTCGATTTAAGTAAAGCGTATGACTGGGTTTGTTGGATTTTTTTGAAACACATGATGGTTCAGATGGGCTTCTCTGATTAATGGGTGTCATGGATTCGGCTTTGTATATCTTTTGTTAGATGATCTGTCTTAGTTAATGGAGATATTGTAGGTCCTATAGTGCATGGCATGGGACTTAGACAAGATTATCCGCTTTCTCCTTATCTATTTATTATATGTGCAGAGGGTTTATCCTCTATGATTTGACAGGCTAAAAGTAGTGGAGATATCCATAGGATTAAAGTGTGTTGAAGAGCTCCGTCTATCACCCATCTATTTTTTGCAGATGATAGCTTTATCTTTTACAAAGTGAAAGAGGAGGAGATCTATAATATTCAACATATATTTCAGTCTTATGAAGCAGATTCGAGCCAAGCTAAAAATTTTGAGAAATCATGCATAATGTTCTCTTCTAATGTGCGATTAGATAAGCAACAATAGTTGAAAATCGATTATTAGGGTGTTGAAACCATTGAGCAAGAGTAAGTATTTAGGTTTCCCATAGCTCATTGGCCACTCAAAGAGAGCTATCTTTAGGTTTGAGAAGGATAGAATATAGAATCGCATTCAAGGGTGGAGGAACAAATTATTATCAAAGGCTGGAAAAAATGTTCTTATTACGGCAGTAGCTTAGGCCATTCCAAGTTATTGCATGAGTGTGTTCCTAATTCCAGTAGGATTGTGTGTCGATATGATTGATTCATTCTATTGGAGTTCGAGTGGGGAAGGGGGAAGAGGCATGAATTAGGTTTATTGGGAGAAGCTGAGTGTTAGTAAGCAAGAGAGTGAGCTTGGTTTTAGAGATTTCCAATCCTTTAATCTAGCTTTATTGGGGGAAAAAGGGTGGAAGATGTTGAGTGCTCTTGATAAGTTGGTAGCTTGAATTTCCAAAGCAAAATATTTTCCTAAGGGAAACTACCTTTCCTTTGAACTTGGTTGTAATCCTAGTTACATTTGGAGGAGTATATTGAGTGCTAAAGAGGTTGTGGTTAAGGGTGCAAGATGGAGAGTTGGTGATGGGCATTTGTTGAATGTTTGGAAAGATCCTTAGGTGCTTAATAGCCCAAATTTTAGAGTTATGTCCGAGGTAATTGAGGGAATGGAAGACCTTAAGGTGGTTGAACTTATTCTGGATAGTCTTAGAAGGTCAGATACATAATTTTTAGACTTTATTGTTGCCCCGTTAAATGCTTCCAATATATGTGCAATGCCTTTGTCTTATGCAGCTGAAGCAGATAAGTTGTTATGGGATTTTGAGTGATCTAGGAAATACTCAGTCAAATCATGTTATAAAGCAATAAAAATTCCATTTGTGTTGGAAGCTTGGCAAAAGAAATGCTGAGGGAGGTTATGATAGCTTCTGAAAATTAAAATGTGTATTTGGAGGAGGTTTTTTCGGCTTATCTTCATGGTTGGAAATGTGTGGTATCGATGTTCTGTTGCACTATAAATTGTGTGAGAATGAGTGGGAGGATGGCTAGCACCTTTTTGTGGAGTGTGAATTTGCACAAGACTGTTGGGCACTTGCTGGTCTAACAATTCCGAATGTAGGGAACGAGGACGTTAGTGGATGGCTACTGCATCTTATAGCAGATGGGGAAGAGGGTTATGTTTACAAAATTTTGATGGTTATTTCAGCCATTTGGGGGCAGTGGAATGAGTATTTGTGGAGATAATGTCACGAGTCTGCTAACGCCACTGTTCACGCTGTTTTGTTATTTTTATAGGCATGGTGAACAACAAGGGAAAAACATAACAGAGCCAATATTCTTGCAGTCTCTACTGCTATATAGAGTACACCTAGTGAAGGATGGTACAAATTCAATGTCAACATCTCAATTAAGCAAGTAACATGTGTAGTGGGCGTCGGAATTGTGATCAAAAGATGGGACGGTTCCTTTGTGGCTTGCAAAATGTCACAGTATGCTGTTAAAGTCTCTGTAAAAGAAGGTGAGGCTATTGGTATTAGAGAGGCCATTACTTGGGTTCGTGAACTCAAATTGGACAGTGTTGATTTCGAATCGGATGCTCAAGTTATCACTCACCTTTATCAAGCTACAACTCTTTCGAATTCAGAATTAGGAATGATTCTTTTGGACTGTTTGTATCTTTCTAAAGATAGAGATTTTCCTCTTTATTTTGTACAGAGGCAAGCTAATGTGCTTGCTCATACTCTAGATAGAAAGGCTCATTCATGTGTTAGTCTTTTTATTTCTTTTTTTTATTCCTTCCTTTCTTGAGGAAGTTTTGTTATCGGATTTAATCTCTTTAGTTAATAAAGCTTGAATTGAGCATAAAAAAAATAATTTATAAAATTCCTTTTGATGGCCATACCTTTTTAACTTTCCTTAATCTATATAGATTTAGTTGTCTTTTTACCTTCCTTATCTAGTATTTTTTGAATGGGAGTTGCAGGTTGCACATTTTTTTTCTAAGTAATTTGGCCAATTTTTTTTGGATAGTCTAAGATCTTGTTCTCTTCAACTTAAAAAAATAAGTAATAAGTAAAAATTAATTTTAATCAGTAAAAATCAATTTTGATAATTAAAAATTAGTTTTAATCAGCAAAAATCAATAAAAATAAGTCCAAAAAGCCTTTAAAATCAATTATAATCAGTAAAAATCAGTTTTAATCAGTAAAAATATGTTCAGTAGAAATAAGTTCAGTAAGAATCAATTTTAATCAGTAAAAATCAATAAACATAATTTCAGTTCAACAAAAATCAATTGAAGAGAACTTAACCTAAAACCACAACAATTGGAAATGATTATCAATTATTTTTATTTTTTTTATATAATTCCTATTTTTATTGAACTCACAATTAAGTACAAAATTAAATTAGAGGGAAAAAAATAACTTTGTACTAAAATCAAAGCAATTGACACTTAATCTTATGGCTAACCCTATGATCTCCCTTTCGAACCCTTTGGAAAAATCACTACCACCGTCGATTCTTGATGATCAAACTAGGAAGAAGGTGAGAATAAGAGAGGAATTAGCTGTCAATTTTCTTTTTGAGTCCTTATTGGCTAATGGAGGCAAGGTTTCAATACAGAGGTACATTAGTCAAAAATCGCAATTTAGAACTTGATGACGGTAGTGATTCTGACAGGGATTTTGACATGGAGTCTAATAATCTTGAAACTAATGATGAGATGAATGATGATATGAAGGAAGACACCATGGTTCATCAAACTCCTGATAAGATTCATAATCAAAACCTTTCTACCTGCATAACTAAGTGGAAAGGTGAGGGTATTTTGATTATTTCAGATCCTATTTGTCCTAGGATCATTATATCATAAGAGGCTCGAAATCACATTTCTAAACCGTGGGACATGGCTGTTGTGATACGTCTCCTAGACAGACTAATAGGTTACAAAGCCTTATGCACTAAGATTCAGTCTCTATGGTCTCCGACAGAATTCTATAAAGTAATTGACCTTGAGAACAATTACTTTGTAATCAAATTTAACAGTAAGGATGATTACGTTCATGCTATTTAAAAGGGCCTTGGGTTATTTATGGACATTATCTTTCGATCCAACCGTGGAACACAAGTTTTGATTCATAAATCACCTCCCCTTCATTAGTTGTGGCTTGGGTCAGATTCCCTAGAATGAGATTGTACTTCTATCATAAGAGAGTTCTCTCTAAGATAGCAAAAATTATTGGGTAGTTGGTGAAGATTGACTACAATACCGCTGGTAATCAGCGTGGAAAATTTGCTCGGGTCGCCATCAAAATTGATGCTATGAAACCTCTAATCTCTAATGAAACCTCTAATCTCTAAATTTATGATTGATGGTAGATTTCAGAGGCTGGAGTATGAGAATATTTCTCAAATTTATTATGATGTGGATACTATGGCCATACTATCATTTCTTGCCTTAAGATGAAGAAAGATGATTAAAATCCTATTCCTAATTAAGAAAATATGGCTCAAAATATAGCAAGTCCCTCTAACTCTAGCAGAGTCCCTAAATCTATTGGTTCTAAAGTGGCTGAAGAAAATTTTCAAAGATTGGATGCATGCTCCCATTAAGCCCTGAAATAATGATAAAAAAGGAGCATTATCTACTGATAACAAGAAGGAAAATGACCAACAACAAAATAGATTCAAAGTCCTTGGCACTGAGGAAATGAATTCAGATGAGACTATCTCAGATAGAATTGTAGCCCCAGACGGTTCGACTCAGGTTTCTCATCAAGGTCCTAAGGCAAAGGAGAAGTTCTTTAAACAGAAGAAAGCTATGATAACTAATTCGAAGTCTTCTTATGGTAACAAAACAATGAGGGGCAAGGAAAAGAAAGTTGATAAACTGGATAGGAACACAAAACATACTTTTAGTGGTGTTCTTGTAAATAGTAACAAAGCCAATGTTTTACCAAATAATGTTACCAAAACTGTGGACATATTGGGAAAGACTTCCCTAGACAAGTCAAAGCATACCGTGGTAGTTATTCATGATTCTGCTAAAGATGATTCCAACAATCCCAATTCAAGTAAAGAGAATAATGTGGCGGCGAAGGTTGTTAATACCAAAAAGCCACCTAATACTAAAGGTGGTGGAATACAGCTAAAGAAACATGCAGTGATCATTAAGGAGAAATGTATTAGGAAATTAGTTCCCCATCCTAATCCCATCCCGATAGCGCAGCAGCAAGTTCTTGAAGCCCCTCATCAGGATGCAACAAGTGAGCATGAAGATGTGGTGGGTATTGAAGAGGATCAGGGATAGGAGAATGAAGATCATTCTGATAATGACGATATTGAAATTTTCGAGGATAATCCTTTGGATCCGTTCATGACTTATTAAGATGAATTCTTCTTTTCTCACATTTTTTACTTATTTATTTTTATGGATATCTCTCTTATTGTTTGGAACTGCCAAGGGGGAGGTAATGAAAAGTTTATTTCTGTTGCTAAGGATATTGTCGCTCACAATCAGTGTAATATGCTAGTTCTTCTTGAAACTCATATTAGTGGCACCTGAGCTAATAAAGTCATTATTGATCTTTGTTTTGATAGGTCTCATAGAGTTGACTCCCAAGGTTTCTCATGAGGCATTTGGATTTTATGAAAGGAAGTTATCTCGGTTCAAGTCATCACCAGTTATAAACAATATGTTCATACTATTGTCCTGAGTACTCTTGGCCGAAGTTGTAACTTAATTGTTGTTTATGGTAGCTCGAACCCCCGGATTCATTCTGATATTTGGCATGACCTTCGAGACATTTGCAATTCTACTGCTAGTCCTATTTTATGTGTAGGGGACTTCAATGCACTTTTGTATAGTCACAAAAGGAGAGGGCGCAATAGTCATAGTGTAGGTGTTAACAAGCAGTTCCTCAACTTGACAACAATATGCATGATCTTGAGTTTCAAGGCCCTAAATTTACCTAGTGTTTGGGTAATCTCATGGAGAGACTGGACATGATGTTGTGTAATGATGAGGGTCTCCATATTTTTCATGGCGCTGCTGGTTTCCACTTACCAAGAGTAGCATCAGATCATAGATCAATCTTACTCTGGTTCAACCAGTCTATTCAACACTATACAAATATCAAGCCTTTCTGATTCATTTCTGCTTGGACTCTGCATGATGATTTCAAATCCTTTATCTAGAATGTGTGGCACTATAATGACAATATTTGCTCCTCCCTAAATCAGCTAGCTGAAGATTTAGGGAAATGGAATAAAGTGGTTTTTGGGCACATTGGTTTCAGAAAGCGTAAGGTCCTTAATAGACTTAAGGGGGTTCAAAAAGCTTCAGAGCTCCATTTTTCTTCTAATCTTGCTATTTTGGAGAACAAACTTTAGGTTGAATATGAAAATATCCTTTCTTACGAGGAACTCTTATGGATCCAAAATCCCGAGTTAGCTGGATTAAATGGGGAGATCGTAATATGTCCTTTTTCATAAGACCATTGTTTCTAATAGAAGACAGACTCATATTTCAGCTCTTAAAAATACTTTGGCTGAATGGGTTTATGATGATGTTGAATTGAAGTCTATGGCTGTGGATTTTTTCAAAAATCTTTTCTCACTTGATGATGTTATTACTTGTGATTACAAAGTGAAGGGGAGGTTTCCAGCTTTGAGTGACAGTGAGTATGCTTCTTTATCTCGGCTTGTCACTTTAGAGGAAATGAGGACAACCTTGTTTGACATGAACCCTATAAAAGCTACGAGAGTAGACGGTTTCAATGCTCACTTTTTTCAGCTGAACTAGAGCACTGTTGGAGCTTTTATTTTTGACACTTTTTGTAAAATTTTTAATAGAGGTGACTTCACTGAGATATCAATCACACCCTTTTGGTCCTCATTCTGAAGATTGATTCTCTAGAATCTATAACCCAATTTTGGCTTATTAGTCTTTATAGCGTTATCTACAAGCTTGTTATGAAAATCATTACTAATAGACTGAAGCCTTTTATGTGCAACCTCATTGGTGATACACAAACGAGCTGTGCTAGGGAGAAGCATTAGTGATAATATCATTATCATTCAAGAGGTCATTTATTCTATGAGAATAAAGCATAGTGGGAAGTAATTAATGGCCATTAAAGCGGACCTTGAGAAGGCTTATGAAAAGCTTCATTGTAATTTCATTATTGATACCCTAAAGGAGGCCTACATCCTGGAGTCATTGATTCAAATTATACGTAAAGGAATATCTACATCTGAATTCTAAATTTTCTAGAATGGTAGCCTCACTGACTCTTTCATCCCTACTTGTGGTATCATGCAAGGTTGCCCTCTCTCCCCCTATCTGTTTACTTTATGTGTGGAAAGACTTTCTCATGGGATTGTTGAAGTTGTTCAGGAAGAGTCCTGGAGGCCTATTTCTATATTTAGGGGAGGTCCACAACTTTCTCAAATTTTCTTCACAGATGACCTTGTCATTTTTGCTGAAGCTAAAGATTCCTAATTGGAGTCTATTGCTAAAGGTTTCAATCACTTTTGTTTGTCTTTAGGACAAAAAGTGAGTGTGTCCAAAACTCTTCTTTTCTTATTCCAAGAATATGATTACTGAGACTAACGATTAGCTAAGTTCTATAAGTGGCTTCAAGATGACGAGCAATCTGGGTAGGTATCTTGGGGTTCCACTTTTACATGGAAGGACCACCAAAGCATCCTACTAGTAAATTATTGATAGAATTCAGCTGAAGTTAGAGAATTGGAAATCTAAGCACCTTTCAATTGCACGATGAATCACTTTAGTGCAAGTTGTTCTTCTTTTTATTTCAGGTTATTTCATGCAAACCACAGTTCTACTTGTTTCTATTTGTAATACAATTGAAGGTATTTGTCAAAAATTTGTGTGGAATGGAAAAAATGAGAACAAAGGCATTCCTCTTATGAATTAGGAACATATTTTCCATCCTAAAGGCTTTGGTGGTTTGGGGCTGAGGAATCTTCAGATTACTAATGATGCTTTTTTGGTTAAGCTTGCCTGGGGTATTGTCACTAAAGGCAGTGCACTATGGTTGGAGGTTTTAAGAGCTAAATACATGATTGAACAGGCAGTGTGATATGAACCTCAAGAACCGTGCCTTGAAACCCAATATCAATCATAGGAAACCATCCTGAGAAAGTTCTAAAACAAGTTTAAAAAGAAGGATATAGATGCCACACCCTAGAATAGATGAGAAGGAGGATGATGAGTCTTGAGGTTTTTTAGACGGCACACCATAGGATTGGTGATAAGTCTGAAATGTCCATTGAAGGACCAAGAGAATCCACTCTTGACATCATTCCATGAGAAAAAGATTTAATTCATTTATATGTTTTTTTTATACATTTTAGTAGCCTTTTTATAGGCTTCTTGGAACAACCCTCCAAGAATAGGAATAATTCATTGTAAGTTACAAGATAATTAAATCCCCATTGTAAGTTACAAGATAATTAAATTCCCATTGTAAGTTACAAGATAATTAAATTCCTTTGCAACTTGGAACATCCCTTCAAGAATAGGAAAATCCGACTTAAACAAAAGTGTTTAGGTTCAATGTAAAAAAAATAACAAAACATTAAATTTCAAACTTTTGATTTTATACAGCAACATATTTTCATCCCATTTTTTGCCATGACAACAATAGAATCAACTCAATATGAAAACATAAAGTTGTATCTCTATGAGTTAGCTTTCAAACACATCTTGAATCACCTCAATCAGAGTTCTGTAGAATAACTTATGACCCAAAATGTACAGAGTGCTCCATATGTGTAAACTAAAATTTTAACACTCCTTTGATTCTCATCACAGTGATTCTAGCTCATTTCAATAATCGTGATTGTTCTTGGCTATGGAGAGGTATTAGGCATAATTGGAGTTGGTTTCTTTAGGGTGCTAGATGGGCGATTGGTATGGTAGACTCATTTCTGGACTGATAGATGGAAGGACAACAGGCCACTATCAGATTATGCTACCACTATAATACCTACTATTGATATTAATATTTGTATTATTGAGTTTGTTACAGGTGAGGGCTGCTGGAATTGGAGCAAAATTGCAGCTTACCTCCCCTATCAATGCATTATGCGTATATCTGCTACTGTTCCTCCATTTCTTTGTAATATGGTAGTTCGGTCTATTAGGGATTGACCACTTCTGGTGTGTTCCCCTCAAGTCTACTTATAAATTGATGGTGGAGTCTTCTTAGACTGAATCTACTGGCAATTGGAAGATGATTTGGAACTGGAGAGGTCCACAACGCATCAAAATTTTCCTTTGGTTAGCTATGCATCAGAAACTTCTTACCAATTCAGAACGGGTTTGTTGCCATTTGAGTAATGAAGTTTGGTGTAGCCATTGTTATTTCTAAGAGAAGACTTTAGATCATGTGTTGTGTGATTGTGTTGTGACTAAGTGTATCTAGATTGCTTTGCTTCCCTTCAGCGTTGATGCGGTGTCATTTTGGGGGCTTAGTGGAACTGCTTGGCTTTCTTGGAATCTAAAGAACTCTAGTACTCTAGCTTTTCAGTATCGAGTGGAGGTTAGTGTTTGTGATTGCTTGTTGGAGATTATGAATCTAGAGCAACTAATGAATTTTTAATGCTGATTTCTCACCGCCCATCAACCCCCATAACTGTATTTTAGCATTTGCGAGAGAGGTTGATGCAACAACTATAGATGCTATGTAGGAAAAACACCAAAAATGTGTTCCAGAAGCAATTTTCTGGTCTCCGCCCCTCCCTCTAGTGGTCAAGTTGAACATAGACGGCTCATGGATTCATTCTTCCGGTATGGCCTCTACTTGTGGTATTCTTAGAGACTCTAAGGGCGCTTGGAAGGGTGGATTTGCTGCTAACTTGGGTAATTGTTCCACTGTTGCTAGTGAACTTTGGGGGCTTGTTCTTGGTCTCCAATTGGCATGGGACAAAGGGATTCAAGTTCATGAAGCAGAGATGGATAATGCCATTGTTGTGGATTTTATTCATAAGGAAGAAGTGATCCCTATTCATCTTTTTGGTCTTGTTTTGAAAGCCAAAGACCTCATCTATAGGACTTGGTTTGTTAGTAGCAATCATGTCTATAGAGAAGCCAATCAATGTGTAGATTGGCTTACTATTTTGCTTTTTCCTTGGATATAGGCTGTTATATGTTAGAGGAGCCACCCCATGGTATTCTTTCTATGATTCTTCATGACATTTGTGGAGTGGTGTACATGAGAGATTGTACTAATTGATTCTTGCTTTGTTTTGATTCTATTTTAATACATTCTTATGTTATGGAAGCTGTTGATGAAGCCGCTACTTTGGTGCCAACCTAGTAGGGAGGAGATGGTACGACTACTGAGGTTTTCCTTTCACCTTTTTAAAAAAAATTAGATGAAAAAAACTAATTATTAATAATTGACAAATAAAAATTATATTTACATATAATATTTTATACTATTTTTTTTGTTTATTTTTTAATTTACAGTTTGAATTGTGCAAATTTAATCTCAAAATAAATGAATCTTTGTGTTTTATTTATTTATGTCATATTATGCTCTTGTTTTTTAATTTGTCAATAATGTGGCTTTAAATTGAATCCACTTAATGGGAACTCCCTATTCCAATTTGCACTAGAGAGTTATTGGGCAAATAGGTACGCAAGAATGGGATTGAAAATAATTCAATTGAAATACAACTTAAGAAATAATAATTGAAATATTTTTTTTTCTTTTTCACTTCATTTTCATGTTTTATATAATAATAAAAATTTAAAAATATTTCAAATTTATTCTATATCTTATATTCACATTCCAACATACCAAACAATCAAAATTTGAAAATAAAATTTTCATTCTCATTACAATTTAATATTCTCACTAACCAAACAATAACTAGGAGTTCAATTTTTTCCCCTTCATAAATTTTACAAGAATATTTATAAATTGACAAATTTCTTATTTGATAGAAATCAAATTTACAATAATGACCCAACTGTTAGCACAAGACCTTGTCAACAATCAATTACTCAAATATTTTGTAAATTCTGTTTATCTGTATCTTTTTGAATTTGTATTTAGATCTGGATTTGTATCATAATTAGTTAGCAAAATATTAGGAAAATCAATTTCTATTTGTTTTATATATGTGCAACCGATAATTAAA
>CAOJBK010627969.1:0-12500 GCA_948294925.1 Codiaeum variegatum | reverse complement strand
AGAAATCAAAAAGTTCCCCTGAATCTACCAGTCCTACTGCCTTTTAAGCTTATGAAACCATTACTACATTACCTGACAATCACCGATGAAGCTATGGGGGCAATGCTGGTACAAAACACCCCAGACTCCCACAAGGAGAATGCCATCTATTACTTGAGCAAGAAGATGCTGACACAGACCTCAAGTACACCTATATTGAATAGGTCTGCCTAGCTCTGATATGGGTGTGCCACAAATTAAGGCACTATCTAGGGGCACACATCACACATGTCCTCACTAATCAAAGTCCACTCAAATACCTCATGGAAAAGCCTATCTTAGATAGCAAGATAGCTAGATGGATGGCAGTCTTGGTAGCCTACAACCTCAAGTATGTTCAGAGAAAATCCATTAAAGGCAGTGTCATCATCACCTAACTGGTTGCTGCCCCAACCGATAATCATTAAGAAGAACCTAAGTTTCTCAATGAGGACTTCCTATTCCTCTAAAATTAATTATGGAAACTATAATTTGATAGAGCTACCAATCACAAGGGTTATGGTGTTAGAATGGTGTTCCTTACACCTACTGGTGAAAGTTTACCTCTGACGAACAAACTAGATTTTGAGGTAACAAATAATGAAGCTGAATAAGAAGCATGTGTATTCGAATTAAAATAAACCTTTCATATAAGAATTAGAAATTTGGAAGTTTATAGTGACTGTAATCTCATTGTCTCCTAAGCTTTGGGAAAATAGAAGATCAAGGAGGAGTGGTTGGTTCCTTACCATAAGCACCTCAAAAAGTTGGCCAATAGCTTTGATGTCTTATCCTTCCATTATCTGCCAAGAACTCAGAACATGTTCATTAATGCATTGGCAACCCTTGCATGTATGATAGAAATACGTGATGGGTTCATTATCTATCCTATTTCAGTAAGCATAAACCAAGCTTTCAAGCTCAGTACATGAATATTCAGGAAGCTAAAGAGAAACCTTGGTACTCGAATATCTACGAATACCTCACAAAAGGTGAATATCCTGAGGGTGCCTCCAAATTAGAAAGGAAAACTATAAGGCAACTAGCTAGTGAATATATATTTAAAGGGGACATTCTTTATAAGAAAACATGGAATGGCATCCACTTGAGGTTCATTCTGGATGAGGAATACTATAAAATCATAGAAGAGATTCATGGTCCAACAGATGGCACCCATATGAACGGATGAGCCCTATCTCATAAGATAATGAATCAGGGCTATTATTGGCTAACTATAAATGGAGACTGTACACGGTTTGCCCGAAGGTGTCCTAAATGTCAAGAGTATGCAAATCTCCAGAAGCTCCCCTCTTCTCCACTTAACTAAATTTCCACTTCGTGGCCCTTTGTTGTATGGGGCATTGACATCATTGGAAAAATATCCCCAAAGTCCTCTACTGGTTACAAATACATCTCAGTAGCCATTGACTATTTCACTAAATAAGTTGAAGCTACCCCTTACTAAGTCTTAAACTCAAAGAAGATGGCCCAGTTCATTAAAACCAACATCATCATGAGGTATGGTGTCCTGCATGAGATCATCTCTGACAATGGATCACATTCTCAATAGGAAGTAGTTACTCTCTTGAAGAAGGAAAAGATCTAACATCATAGTTCTTCCCCATACAGACCTCAAACTAATGGTGCAGTTGAAGTTGTCTACAAAGCACTGAAGAACATGCTTTAAAAGATGATTAGCAAACACAAAGGTTGGCATTTGCATCTACCAAGTGCCCTCCTTAGGTAAAGAACCATGTACAAATCAGTTACCAGAGCCACACCCTAATAATCGGTCTATGGAATGGAAGCAGTCCTCCTCATAGAGTTAGAGATCCAGATAGCCAGAGTTCTTTAAGAAGTCCAAATTTCTGAGCTCGACTAGCAATAGGCATACTATGATCAGCTAAACTTAATTAATGAGAAAATGATAGAAGTGCTCCACCACACTAAAAACTATCAGATCAGGCTTGCTAATCACTTTAATAAAAGGGTTCGAAGTCGCAATCTTTAGGAAGGCGATTTAGTCCTAAAAGAAATCATGTAAGTTGTGAACAACCCCTGAGGGAAATTTAGACCTACTTGGAGTGGACCTTACATTATCAAGAAGATTATGATAGGTGGAGGCATCATCCTGATAGATATTGATGGTAATGAGTTCAACTATCCTACCATTCTTGATTAACTTAAGAAGTACTTCATATAGTTTTCTTATTGCAAGAGCATACATTCAAGAATCATATTTTTATAGTAAGATCTACATGGACTTGATTCTCCAAAATCATAAGTTGTATTCTGAATTCAAACTTTCAAAATTTAATGTAAGGAGATACATAGGCAACCCTCATTGGGTACAGTCAAAATCATTCAATAAAATCAATTATTTCATTCACATTTGGGCTCTTTAACATTGCATGCAAAAGTTTAAATAAATCAATCAAAAAATAAAGAATGAAACTCGCTAAGCTGAAAACCTGAAAGGGTGACTTAGGAAAAATTAAGGGTGCAGCCTACTAGACTGAAAATCGAAAAGGTGGTCTAGGCAACAATTAAGGAAGCTCGGTAAGTTGAAAATCCAAAAGGGCGGCTTAGGTAAAAATAAGAGCTTAATAAAATAAAAACATTTATTGAAGTCTTAATCATCTTTTGGAACATCCAAAGAAAGATACTTGAGACAAAAACAAATAAAACATATAAAAACAGAAAGTCTTATTCTCAAAACATAAGTCTAAACTTAGTATAAACTCTATCCACCATTCAGTGTATTCAGGCCTCTTACCATAATCATCACTAGGGAACAACATGGCCAATGTGAAGTCATGAATCCAACACTTAAGGATAGCTCTATCCACTCCGTCATTCACCATGGTTGCAGAAAAAAGCGGACCTTCTAGGAGCACATTCTAATTATGTCCCATCAGGAAAAGGACTCGAGTATCCTGATACCAAGTAACCTTTTTAAAACCAAGTAGATATATATGCATATATCCTTGACTCCTTGGAATGAATTGTTTGATGGTGGTATACCACTCCGATCTCTAAAGTAGATTAGAAGGGCTCATCTCCATCAACTATCCTATCCACTCTCTCTTAGTAGAGAAGCTTATGACAATTATCCTAGTCCGATACTAAGATGGCAAATAATCCATTGACCCGGAGGGCGGACCAGGGATGATCTTGAAATGCTCTCTCAGCTAAACCTGAAAGGAAGAAAAAATAAAAAATAGCCTCGTAAATGCTAAAACAGAAAAGTAAGGAAAAGCTCTATTTACCTGGAGAAAAATCAGAATATTGGTCCAAGGTCCTCCCACACCGCAATGGTAATCAAAGCTCGGCAGTGTCTCAGCCAAAATAATGTCCATAACTGATTTCCCATTACATATCTAGGGTATCAGATCAACCACCTTTGCATTACCCCATCTAACCAGGTTCATAAAGATATAGCCCACAATCAGACCAAATGCATTGGCCTTCAGTCTCCAGACCCTCCAAATGGAATCATCCTTTGAATCCTCCATAAAACATATGGGCCAAAGCAGGCAGGACCACAAAATTATCCTTTACCATACTCGAAGCATCCTCCACACTTAAGTCTAATAGCCTTCTAAAGGAATTAAAATAACCTACCCTCCCAGCTGGAACAACCAGGTCAACCTCAAGGTTTGTGCTGAGCAAAGCCAAAAAATTTTCAAAGGTCAGGCACATCTCGTTCATGCTTGCTCCAAACCGAAATACATGATCGACAGGATCCCAAAAATGTATACAGGCATTCAGAAAATTCCAATCTATCTTGACACCCCTAAGTGTCAGGAGAGAGCTCATACCATACTTCCTGAGGTTTATCCTGCTAACTCGGTCCAATTTCATGCACTAGCCATGCATCACGTGACTGAAGTAGGGCTTCATATTATGAATAAAACAGAAAGAAACCAAATTTTCTATAAATAACTATGCTTTTTCTGAGAAAAAAAATCAATTTTCGTACATGTATTTATAGTGGCTTGGAAATTGTAGCAGAAAAATAGAGTTCAGAAGGCTGAACGTGAGAGCCAGGGCATAGACTCATGCATTAGGCCTAAACACATGCATTTAGGCCTAAACGAATGTGTTTGGCCTAATCACATGCGTTTCAGCCCAAATGCATGCGATTGGTGCTAATCGCATGCATTTGGCTGCCACGCATAAGTCTACTCGCATGACGACGCGGCCCTTTGCTACTATCCGTTCTGACTAGATCTGATTCCGTTTTTGCTCAATTTTCGACCAAAATATTTTTAAAATAAAATTTTTTTAACAGAATTGTTTCTCAAAAGCAGAAAATCATGAAATAGAAATTGAAAATTCTTTGATTTTTCATAAAATAAATAAAAGTTCAAAATACAACAATCAGAATTTTTACAAAAGCTCGCAACAGAGGCCCTACAAGGTTTATATGCATCATCATGCATCAATCTCGTCCTCTTCCCCCCCTCTTCATCCTCATTCTCAACCTAAAGGTATCGACTCTTGATGACCTTCGGCTGTCTCTGGCTTCGCAACATGCTCAGTACCAATAGAGTGGTACTCAAACACCACATTCCCTGCTGATGAACATTAATGCTCTGGACATAAAGTAGACCGGGAACCTATAAGAACAAATAGAAGTCAGAAGCTATTAACAAAAAAAATAGACAATGAAAGGTTGATAATTTACCATGTCAGGAACCTGAGAGAAGTCAACATGAGGCACACACGGCTAATATCCATAACTCATATAGTGGATTTGACTTGCGCATGTCGCATCTATGTAAAGACTTGATCAGTGAACTAGGGAAGCAAAGCCCATGACTGGCTAGAGCTGGCAAGCATGTTGGACGTGGAGAAACTCATGCCTAAAGAAGAAAAACTATAGTGGGGTGTAGCCCGAGTGGTAGAGTGACCAATTTGACAACAAGCCCTCCGCCTCGAAGCAGTAGCAGTACTCACCACCAGAGCATAACCCCTGACCAATATAAATGGTAGGTATCCCAACCATCAAATGGGCCACTATGAAATTAAGGCAGAAAGCCTCTCTAATTAGATAGTTTTTCCTAACTCTCCCTACTCTCCAGTAAACTTAAAAAGGAACTAGCACCTGCTCCCTCATGAACATAAGGGGATCTGCTGGAATAATCCTCTCCCGAGTGGACTGAGCCATCACTTGCTCACCTTGAAAGAACTCTATCAGACTAGATGAACCTCATAGGATCCACCTCCTAATAAAGGTAATGCCATGGGCAAAGGGGTCCATATTCCCAAGAGCAGTATGATCAAAGGGCTTTCAGATAACCTAAAAATGACAAAACAATAGCCAACAATCTGTAAAAGGAAAATGAGTAAAGCTATCAAAAGCATACCTCAATCACTATGGCTAAGATGTGCATGTAGTCAGAAAAGGAGAAATAGACCTGCTCAACCATCCATGACTCCTTACACCACATCCTTCCCATTGGCACTAGAATCTAATCTCTAACAATAGTCTTGGGGATAAAATCATAAATATGGGTGAAGGCCCAAAGATGCAAAGAAAGCAAAGTCGGTGAATCATAAAAAAATAGAAGGAAAATTAGAAGATTAAAAGGGAAATACTGGCCTCCCATGCTATAGCAATCGTTGGGATACCTGACCCATCAACTCTAGACAAGATGCCCATCCCTCGGTATGCCACAACCAGCACGGCTCCTCCCTAGTCATAATCACTGAGCATGTCCAGGTCCTCCAATGAGCTTAGAATCCCCAAGTCAATGTATAAGAAGATGGTGGACAGAATGATCAACAAATAAACTTGGGCGCCCTGATAAACAGAATAGTGGGTCAAGTTCATCCGAGATAAGAGTCTAAGTAAACTTGTTCCAGAGACCAATCCTGCAGAGTTATAGGGTAGATGCACCCCAAGCAAAGTAACCAAGACATGGTCAATCCATTGTATAATATCAAAAACAATGGGTACAGTTTCGAAGCGCATGCCATTCAGGCACGTCCACTCAAGTGAGGTTATGGTCATCTCCCCCACCAGTAAATGGAACATGTTGGTGGTCCACCACCACCTCCTCGCTAATGCAAATATCAAGATCCTATCTGGAGTACGCTCAATATCCAAACTCACCTAGCTTGACAGATGAGTCGAATCAATATGACGAGCCACATCCTCAAACTGGCGAAGAAAGTCTATCAACCTAGTGAGCTTCAACCTAACACCTCTCTAGTTATAGGTAGCACCCTACATGTATGCATTCTATCACTTTATTTTGATTTTTATTTATTTATTCTAACTCTATTTTTTTAGCTTAAAAATAATATATGAGTGGAATAGTAAATGTGCCTAAAAAGAGAGCATATTGAAAAAAAGAAAGACATTGAAAAATGCAAAATGCAAGAAAAGAGAAAAAATGCAAAAAAGTCATATGGCGCAGAAAAAGATAAAAATAGAGAGAAAAAATAAATACCATTGGGAAGCCTCTCCAGCTCCTGTGCTCTTGACGATTCTATAGAAGCAAAGCATTCAGAGTCATGGTAGGCTCCTCTCGATCCATCAAGAAACCAAAAATGTCAATATCAACTAAAGTAGGCAAACCAATAGTCACAGCCGAACTAGGTAGACCGTCCTCACCGAATATATCGTTAAGACCAAACTAACCATCTGAACTAGTGTCACTAATGAATGGACTAGCTACATCACTGGTACCAAGTAATTCCTCCTCAGTAGCGTACAAATGAGAATCGTCGAAAGAAGGAATAGCTTCACCATCTAGAAACATGTTCAGAAGTGCCGACAAATCCTCGTGCTGAGAGCCTTGGGTCAGTATAATACAGAAAATCACTTGGTAAAAGAAATTTAAGAAAGGTAGAAGTTGAGAGAATTATGAGAAAGAATGGCAAGGTATGCTTCTCCAAAGCCCTTTTTATAGGGAAAATATCATTACCTTCCTTTACACATTCACATTTATCAATCATGTTTTCTGAAAAATAAGATTGCTAAGGGGGTAGGTGTGAACCATAATTTTTACACTATTAAATCTAGCACGTTAATACAAGCCCAACTGTTCAAACGGTACTCAAATCGAACCATAAATAGACCCAGAAAAGCAAAAAAAAACAAACCGAATAAGATCGGACCGGATCTGAAAAATCAAGCCCAGACTGGCCAAACCCAAATGCGCACATTTAGGCCCAAATGCATGCGTTTGGTGCCAAACACATATGTTTTGGTTTCCCCAGATTTTTTGACTCAATTTTATATAAATTTGACCCTCCAGGCCAGTTTCAAGGGACTTTTTTGAACTTTTCCCATACGCTTTCAGACGCTCCTAAACACTTACAAACCCTCTCCAGACACCAAAATTCATACTAAACATATCCAAAAACACTCGAAGCACTCAAATTTCATCAAAGACATTCATTTTGCGATCAGTCAGACGATTCAATTTTCAGTTTAAACAGACACTTAGCAGTCCTCTCCAAGCACAATGGAGGCAAGATCCGGGTTCATCAAACCTTCTGAGAAACTGGTTGTGAAATCTCAAAAGCCAAAGGTAAATATCGTACAGTATTTCTATTCCTTTCAGTTCTGAAATAAGCTTGTTAATTTGAAATAAGACATTTTTATTCATTTTTTTTAGAAAATAATTAATTAAAGCCCTAAAATGAACTTAGGCAAATCACACTTATCAAAATAATTTTTATTAATCAAAACCTAAAATTGATTAATGGCCTATTAGTTAATTGTTTTATTAATTAAAAAAATAGCTTCTGAACTAACCAAATCGCCACCCACTATTTTTTAGAACAACCCCACCCTTCGCAAGAAGGGAGAACGGCATGGGGGTTTGATTCTCATTCCACTGAATATGCTGACTAGCCTTCTAACGGCTTCAACTCTAAAAGTACATTTTTCTTTTTTTTTCTTTTTTATTTTTATTTTTATTTCTATTTATTTATGTTATTTTTTTCCATTATAAATTGAGCCTTTATTTGTACTATTATTTTAAATTTGTTGTTTGGATTTGTATCAATTTTAGAAAATGTGTGTCTTTCCCAGATCTATATATACTGAAGAAAGGATACCCTATTGATCTATTATTATTCAAAGTAATTATTTTTATCGCTTTCTTTGGGGATGTGTACCTTTCCTAGAACCCACAGTGGGCTGGAGGGAGGACCTCTATTTTCTTTCATGGTTTTTTCGCTTTCCTTTTAATTTTTGGCATGCATATTATAACTGTTCATGCATCATGAATTGTCATGTTAATAATTGTTCATGCATCACATGATATGCCATGCCTACACACAAATTAATTTTTGGGTTAATTGTATAAAAAATCACCAACTTTTACTAAATTTGAGAACATATCACAAACTTTAAATTTTGGCATAAAAACACACGAACTTTCATTTTCTAGAAAAATTGTCACAAAACTGGAATCCGATGCCAACTCCCTCATCGGTGCTGACATGGATTGCCACATAGGATAGATGTAATGATGTGGCAACACATGTGTAGTGCCACATAGGATAGGTGTGATGAGGTGATAGTCCACATAGGTTGTCACACAGGATAAATGTGATGATGTGGCAGTCCATATGTACTACCACGTCATCACATTATCATGTGTGTTAGTACACGTCAGCACTAATAAGTGAGTTAGCATCAGATTTCGGCTTCCTGACAATTTTTCCAGAAAATGATAGTTCATATGCTTTTATGCCAAAATTTAAAGTTTGTGATATTTTCACAAATTTGGTGAAAGTTGATATTTTTATGCAATTAACCCTTAATCTTTTAACCAAAATCATACATTTTTCTTAAGCCAAAACTTGTTTAAAATTGGAAAAACCCTTTTTTTGAACACTTTTTATCAAATCACGAATCTTTAAACCTAACTATGGTTTGAGTGCCAGTCTTTTCTAAAATTGGGTAAAATAATCTGATTTTCCTAAAAATGGAGTTTTACAAAATGGTTTCTTAATCACCTAAGGAAAACCTTTTTCTTAAAGATTAAGTGGCAGCTCTAAACACATCACACATGCACACCAATAGACGCAAGTGGAGTTTACAAATATGGGACCTGGACACAATCGTGATGCCATGCACAATCTGACCCCTCGTGATTGATTTTCTCAAGCCAAAAACTTAAAGACGCGCTGGTAAATCCCGCAGGTTTCAGACGGGGCCTTATAGCGGGGTGAAGGGTAAGTCCATCACCAAATCCTCCAAGCACAAGCTTAAGCTTCCCCATAAGTCTCCTTCTATCCTATCTTCTGCCACTTCACATTGGACTGAACTGTCTAACCAAGACCGAGTTTCTAGCTCTAAATCCACTCCTCGACTATCAAAGGGTCAACCCACCTCCACCAATGCCAAGTCAAAGCCAACTTCCAAAGATCAGGAGTCAACACTGAAGTTAAGCTCTAAGAGTCTCCATTCTGATCCTTTTCCGAAAGACTAATCCTTTCTTGGTCCAAATTATAAGGTCATAGGTCTCCTATTGACTTGATTATGGAGTTAATCATTCCTGATGTAGCTGAGAGTTCTAATCCGAGAGTTCCTCCTATAAAAATCCCTACTGTGGTCACTCCTACTAAGGTACAAGTTCATACCCTTGCCAAATTGGTATTTTCTTTTCATATTTCTTATCATTTCATTCAATTAATTAGGAGCTAGATGACTTGGATGGATTTTTTGCCAATCTCGGGGTGGATTCAGACTTAGATCTAGATTGTTCTTCACCTTCAAGGGTGCCTCCCTCAATTGATGCTACTACTCCCACCTCCCTTGATCTCACTGTCGATATTGAAAAACACTTCTCCAGCAATGGACTGAAGTTGTTACTAGATAATAATGCTCATAAGGTTGCCTATGATAGTCTAAAATTCATCTCGAAGAACGCGATTGAGAAGCATCTTTCTATTGGTAAAAAGGCAACGGTTGATAGGTTCTTTAACCGTTTTAATGAGATCGTGGTGATCTATAATGATATAGAAGCTCGGGAAAGGCAACTAGTGGGCAACAAGTCTAGGCTTGACAAGCACAAGGCTAACCTAACCCCATCCAAGAGAATGGTGTTAGTCGTTTTCTTTGCAACCATAAGTGCACGGGTTAATGGTAGTATAAGTTTTAAAAAGTAAGAGTTATCGCCCTACGAGAAGGCAAATTCAATTACCAAAATACTATAAACTTTTCAATATTTAATCTAATCAAAGGTTCAAAAAAGATTGATTTAGAGGTTAAAACTAATTAAAAGAGCTAGAATTAAGATTTATAAATGAAAATGAATATTAAAGGCAACCTAAATTTTGAATTCAATTGACTACTAAGCTAATGAAATATATATGCCAATTTGAATTATCTACTCAATTAGTATAGTTTGGGTTAATGTCACTAATTTAACCAAATTACTCTTTCAAGCCAATTTGACAATGCTCAAATTAATTACACATCTATTTTCATGATTGCATAAATTAATATGGGCTCATTAAGCATTAATTAAAGATAAATAACCAACCACCTAGGTTTATCCATATGTCCTCATTAAATAAATAAAATAAAAGAAATGACAAAAACCCAATTAAATAAATAAAATAAAAGGCATATATTAATTTCAAAAGCTACTCATCAATATTCATCTAACCTCTAGATTATAAATCTAGGTATTCAAAACAATAAAAATAGAATAGATACAAAAAAGGTCTAAAAATCAAAATGGAAAGCATAATAAAATTAGGGAAATAAAGAGAAAATATGGTATAGAGAAACTCTTTGAAGCTTCAAATTACTAAAAAAATAGAATGTGAGAGCAATTGTCTTCTTCTATTTTAAGCTCTTCAAGGCTCCTCTTTGAATCCTCAAAAACCCCAAGTTCTTCCTTTTCTTCCTAAGAAAAATGGTGGCTTGGATTGTGTAGAGGAAAAGATGTGTAAAAGATTATGTTCTTTAGGGTTTTTTATATTTCAAGATGACATTTCAATATCCAAAATACCCTTAATGAAATAAATCTCATATTTTTAAAATTGCCCTTGTTTTGGCTCCAATATGAAAATTTTCCCCCAAAGGTTTCAATATGACTTGCTAGCCCCTAATGTGTCGACAAAATGTGCGGTCCCCGCATCTTTGTAGAGCGCAGCCCCTGCGCAATTTTCCAGTTTTTGGGATTTTAACTCTTTGAACTTGTAATCAAAGTTAATCCTTATAAATCTTATTTTGCTCTCCTTTTGGCATTTCTTTCCACCTAAATCATGAACTAACAATAAACTTTAATTCAAATTTGATGATATGAATATTGTTTAATTTTTTAGAAATAAATTTTCTAAAATCAAGCAAAATGCATTAAATTTGGAGGAAATCACATGAAAATATAGTTAAAATTCTAACTCACTAAACAAAAAGGCATCTCTCACTAAGCATCAAGAGCTAGAGGTGAAATTGGAGCCATTTACGAGTGTTGTTGTCACCTTGGAGAAGGGAATTTCCAAGAAGAAGGCAGACCTTGCTATGTTACAGGAGTTGAAGGATAAGGTCTGGGCTAAGGCCAAACAGCTTAGAATTTAAGGGGAGAAGACCACAACTTGCATTAAAGACATCAGCAAGAGGGTAAGGGAGATGGAGAGAGAGGTTCCTGGAGACAGAGCCAAGAAGGAAAAGCTGAAGTAAGACCTGGATGCCTTATTCCTGGCTCTAAATTAACCTTTTTAAATCATTCCAAACAAATCCCGTAAGGGCATTTTCCTTTTGTTTTGTCTATCACGGGGATAATTTCAGTACTTTTTCAATAATTATTTTGCTATGAATGCTTTTAAGTACTTTACATATATACATATATGACAAGATATATTACAAGACGGAATTCTGAAAGTCCAACTACCCATTTCCCAATTCTATTCCTCAAATAGGGTATTGACAAGATATATTTCATCACATCTGTTTGACTGATGACCATGACTATTACTATAAGCATGTAATATTTGAGTTTGGTGTAAGAAAAATACAAGGCAAGCCAGAGCTTCTTGATTGGGGTATATCTCATTTCAACATCAGTTAAGCTCCTGCTGAGATAATAAATGGCCCTTTTCATATTTCCTTTGATCTTAGGCCAACATGCTTCTAATCGTGTCTTTCAAAGCCGATATATATAATATTAAGGGATCTTTAGGCTTAGGAAGAGTCATGCCCAGTGGCTTAGTTAAATAGACTTTGATCTCATCAAACACTGCTTGATGCTCCTTTATCCAGGTGAATTCTTTATTCCACTTAAGTAGCATCCTCAAAGGCTAAAGTTTCCTAGTTATGTTTGTGATGAATCTCCTCAAGAAATTGATCTGCCCAATTAGTATTTGAAGCTCCATCTTGGTCCTCAAGGGAAGAGTTTCCAGGATTGCCTTAACTTTGTTCTTACCAATCTCCACACCCCTTTGATGTACTAGGAATCCTAAGAAATTACTGGTAGATATCACAAAAGCACATTTTAAGGGAT
>CAOJBK010627739.1:0-13844 GCA_948294925.1 Codiaeum variegatum | reverse complement strand
CTTAGGTTTGGAATTCAGTGGTGTAAATTTGGAGATCGGACCTTTCCCTTCTAGGTGGTTCAATATGCCTCAGCTGGGGATTTTGCCTGTTAGGGATTCCTCCATCCTTTGTTGCTAACTCCTTTTTCTTAGCTTTCTTTTGGGACGAGCTTCCCTCTTCTAGCTTTCTTCTATTGAAAAATCTGTTCTCCCTGAAAGCATCATCTTGCTTAATATATTCTTCTACAATTGCCATGGCTTCGTTTAAGGTCCTGAGCGAACTCCAGACCAAAGCTTTAAAGTAGTCTTAATGGCTAGTGCATTTCTACAAGGCTTCGATTGCTCGAGCTCGTCGATATCCATCACCTTCGGTGTCTCTCTATTGAAGCGAGCAATGAAGTGTATGAGTGACTCATCCAAACCTTGTTCCACCTATTCCAAGGCTCGGTTTCGTGTTGGTATGGGGATGCTAGCTGAAAATCTCTTGACAAACAAGTTCACCAGACTCCAAAATGAATCTATGCTACTCTCTGGAAGACTATCATACCATTTCACTGCGGCTCCTCCTAACTTTGAAAGCCCAACAAAGTGCTTCATCTCTAGTGGTTTGCAACTCCACCAAGTGTTTGTATTCCAAGACATGTGCTTTAGGATCTTAGTTGCCATCATACTTGTCTATCTGAGGTTGCTTGAATTTTTTAGGCATTTGAAACTCTTTTATGCTCCTGCAAAATGTAGATCGGAGGTGAAGAGAAAATTTTCTCCTTCTGTCTGGCTTGGGGCCTGCCATTTCCTCCACGTACCTCCTGACCTCTTCTCTTAGCATTAATCTGGACCTATGGTGGCTTGAGGCATCTTGATCTTCTCTCCTAGGGTTTCCATGCCTACTTGCATATTTCTATCTTTGCTCTGAACCCCTATGAGACTGGCTCCTACGATCCTCCTCTCTTCTACTGGCAGTAAACCTATCTCCTACTGCCTCTCTCTCTTCTACTTATCATCTTCCACTCCTTTCTTCAACCCTTTCTTCCCTGACTGGTGCTTCTGGCACTGATATGCTCTTGTCCCTTTCTCCTGCATGCCTATTTGGTAGGGCTCCTGCTACGTTAATGGGGCATTGACATTCAATCATCTATTCACCATAGGAGAGTTATTGTCAACCGTAGCTGGCGAGTTAGGTCTTTGACTTGCTTAAAGTGGTGGAAGTAATGAAACAAGGTTGGTAATCAGGTTTTGCAGCGCGGCTACCAAATCTGAAGTTGCTTGAGGCTGTGTGGGTTATGAAGCTGGTGTGGAAGGACTTGGTATCTGAGGTTGTCCTATGAAACTTTGGAGGGTTTATAAGGAAGCAGCTAGATTAGTCAAAGCTGCTACTGAATTTTGGTGTGTTAGAGGTGTGTTTGCTGTTGGGTTTGTATTAGTGAGAGGAGGACTATCCTCCACTATGTGGGTGTCATAATGGGTTGGTTTCATTGTGGGAGATTTAATTATTATATAGGCTTTAAAACATTCTGGGAAGGAACTTCTATATCGCTTCCCACAGACGGTGCCAAATGATGGGGGTGGATTGGTCACACTATTGGATATTGATTACTTTGGTCGAGTTAGAACAACCTGCACATAGAAGACAATGGTTAGGGGTGGCCGGACGTGGTGTCAGGCGATAACCCTTCGATGCTCAAGTCAGAAATAGGGTTGAGTGAGAAAGCTCTCAAGAATGGATCTTAGTTTAGAGTTTTGGATTGCATGAGAAACATTACCTCGTTTGGGTTACTGAGGGTTGTATTTATAAGGTGAAAACCCTATTGAAGGGGACACGTGCTTGCTCCGGGTACCTTGCAGTGTACCTCTCCATGAGACTAGTGACACCTGTCTCCTGTGGACTCGAACCACCGAAGGCCAAATGAGACAAATCCTATCGAGTGCATGGGGTTCGGGTTGAACCAGGGTGCTCTAGGGTTTGGCCAGATTTTGAGCAGATAGTCGAGGCTGAACTAGGCCAATGTTGATCGGTATCATTAACTTATAAGCAAACTTATGTGTTTGCTAGAAAGAGTTAAAATATACTTTGCCAATATAATTTTAGAGGCACTTTCAAACATGAAAATATTTAGTTAGAGGCATTTTCAAAAATAGCCTCAACATGAGAAACCAAAATAAAAGGATAAGTGGAAAAATAAATTAATTAAAAAATATTTAATTTTGTTTGAGGCATTTTTAGAAACTGCCTCTCCAATAAACGCTTCTTCATTGAAACCAAAACATAAGGGTTTTTTTTGTAATCTAATAAGTTTGATATGTAATCAATTTTGTGCTCAAATAAGTTATTGTTCAAATTTTATAACTCTGATATAATTTTGTTTTGAAATTTTGTTTAAATTTATACGTCTCTAGCATTCAAATCCTTACATTAGTAATGATAGTGAAACTAAGAAACCTTCATGATAAACTTTACAAACCAAAAACTTGAATTCTAAAGTTACAAATGTGAGCAACAAGTTCCAAAGCAATAATAGTTTAAGCATAGTAGATGCATAAAAATTTATTTTCTAAGTGCATGATCATCCCCTTAAAGGTTGGAGTTTTCACTTTTCAATTGCATTATCATTCATTTTTTCTCATTAAGGAGCTTGACTTGTTTGAACTATCATTTATAAGAGAATTTCTAACCTTAGGACACCACATCTCGAACATGATTTCTTGGGCTGGAAAGGTTTTCATCTTGAGAGGTAATTTCCTTTGAAGCACGATTATGAGAAGATGCCAACCTTTGAACTTCCTAGAACTTGAGGTGGGATTGGTCAAAGTCAGCACAAAGATGATCAATGCGAGACTTAAGTCCTACAGTAATGTCCCGATTAATAACATTCTAGGGATTCTAGAACCGACTTCACTAGGTTAGCAAAATCCATCCCATGGCATTGGCCACTATTAATTGATTAAGATGTTATTTAATGAGGTCTTCCTGAGTAGAATGGATGATGGTAGGTTCCTCTTTAAGGTTTAGAATAATGGTTGATCCACTCACATCGTTGTCAATAGGTTGAGCAAGGAGTTCCAAAATTTTTGCATAATTAAATATTTCAAAATTATGAGATAGAAATAACCAGGTAAACTGAAAGAAAACAAGCAATAATACTTGAGGGTCCTTTGTCCTTCTCCCAATGGGTATGAAGGATAAGGATTAGACAAAATCGATGCAGGAAAAGATAGAAGAAGTTGTTGAACCTTTCACATGGACTCCCTAACTAGAGTCTTATAACCTAACCGATATAGTTGTTTTAAGCATTTGGACTGGTGGGAGTTCTGGCCTGGCGACTCAAACATAAAGTTGAACTCACGAGACTGAATGTAATGCTTCAATCTCTTAATACCAGAAGAGCGATTGTAGCTTCCTTTCTTACCAGAGTTCGCAGGAGTAGTTTGACTCTCAATTATTCGAGATTCTTCGACTACATTATCCTTGGAGAAACCTCCTTAGAATGATGGCTTTTGGTTAATAGGGAATGGAATCTTGAAAGTTAGGCTCTCAGATTGAGGATCCTTGGGATGAGAAGTCTGATAGGAAATTGAGTAAGTATAAAAAGGATAATGGTATAAAAAAATAAAATAGGGAGAATAAAAAAAGGTTACTTATGTCTTTCTTACCTTATTGGCCTTCTCTAAGGTATCTTTATATGTACCATGGATGATGTAGGGAACATGTTTAGGGATCTCTCCTAGAAGATAAACTAGAAAAGTAATGAAAAAAAGGCAATAAGTTAGATCAAAATCAATGACAACATCCAAGAGAAGAGTCGAGGAAACAAGACTACTTAAAGGCCTCCTAGGAAGCTCAAACATGTTGATCCTTGAGAAGGTCACTTTATTGGGGCAAGGATCAATCCTTGATAAAGGCTCTCTAGTAACACTAAATGGGGCCAAGGGTAACTTAGGCTAGTTTATTGGTTTTATTCTCAATCAGATCCATTCAGACGGAATATGAATATATTTAAGAGGGTGAACCTCATGGACCCTCTCTTGGTTTCTTTTCCACGACAACTCCCTAGTGGCTTGTTTTCTATTTTCCTCAGCCTCGGCTAAATTTTCTCTCTCTCTTTTTTTTATAGGGCATCCTTAGTCTCATTTATAAAATTAGGTTTAGGGGCATATTTGATTTTATAAAAAAGATTCAAATTTTTTTATCTTAGCAAGATGCTTACCTTTACTTTGATTGGGGTTGAGTTCCTACACAAAATAAACTCCATTAGTGGGATTTTTAAATATTTTCGTAATCCATGCAATCTTACAAATTTCTTTAAAAATCTTTGGGGATTCCTGATACCACCAAGCAGTATACAATGGGTCGATAGAAGGGGATCATACAAGAAAGTAAAAGTGGTAGCAGTTGTCATAGTGTAGAAAAGATCATTTATTTTTGTGATTTTATACAAGGGAACGAGAGGGCAGTCACTAAGGTAATTATTCAAGGAAAATCATACTAGAAAATAAAGGCCCTAAGTGAACCCGAATTGACAAGAACAAAGGTGCGGACAATATACTTCAACTCCACATTTTGAGTCAAGTTGCATGTTGATAGGAAGGTTGTGTGTCATGAGGGCACTAACCTAAGAAAAAGACTAGTCTACATTAAGATAGTCCTAGGGATTAAAAGGACAACCATTAAAAATGTTTATGGTCCAAGAGGGACCATACAAGCTAGTCCTAAATGGATAAAAGAGAGTCTCGACTTTTTTATTTATTAGATAGAAGAAAAAGAAAATGTCTTTAAACTTTAAAGGATGAAATTCAGAAAACCTTAGGACATGGAAATACATTCTAGCCAAGCTAGAAAGAGAAGGAGATTATGAGACAAACTTAGGGAATTATGCACTTAACCATAACCAAAAGATCCATAGGGGACTATTCATTTCTCTAAAGATCTTGATCTTCAAACATTAAGGAAGGATAGATGCCCTGATAAATATGAGTGAGAATAAAGGGACCTACTGCTAACCTATGACCCTTGGATAAAGCCAGAACAATCTTAAATATTTCTAGGTGACTTTGACTGAGGTTGTGCATAAGACAAATTTGCACAACCAGTACAAAAGGAAGGGAATATGTTTAGTCTTGTCTGGGTTAAGTGTAGCTTTCTTGTCATAACCTAAGAAATTACTATAGGCCGACTCATTTTTACCAAACCATAGAGACACTTTAGTCTCTACCTTCAAGGTAGCATCAACTGATTCCCTAAAAATTGACACCCTAGTTAGACAAGCAATGTCATACAAAGTGATTGATATAATTTCGAAGTGGAAGGCAAAGACATTTCTCTGAGGAGGCCAAAATATTAAGGTTGAGCATATGAGGTCTCTATTTAAAAGGAATCTTATTAAGAGTAAGTTCTAGAAGGTCAAAAATACCTAACTGATCCCAAAAGGAATAAATGAAGGCTTTAGATGATTGTACCATTCAACAAAGTCATATGGGATAGTGGCTATTTGTGCCTAAATATGATTTTTGGACTTTTAAAATTAAAATAAATGAAAATTAAGAAAATTAGATTGATGAAATCCCATAAAATGTTGAACTCCATTAAAGAAGATCATTTTTTGTTGACTATGCATGGAAGTATCAAAAGAATCAAAAGCATGAAACTTAGAAAGAAATTCATGTAATGGTTGAATTAATTCCTCAGAGGCACATGCTGGTTTCCGTATTCCAACCTGAAGAAGGGTTCATTAGAAGGTATAAAAGCACTTGAGGCAGAGAATGGGTAGACATCTAAAACCAATCAATAACACATAACAATAACTCAAAAACATAACTCAACACATCAAATTTTCAATTTCTCAACCTGGTTTTTACAAATTTTAGTTGTTCATCAAGCTAGAAATTTCCTTTTGTTGTTATTGTTTTTTTTTTTCATTTTCTTTAGAGCTTTCAATTTATTATAATCACAAAAATTTTGAAAATCAACACAAAAAGCGTTATATTTCCCTCCAAAATTCCTATTGTTATTTACAATTTTATTTTATGAAATCCAAACAAATTATGGTAAATTCATTTGGGATTCCATACCATTTTGATTAGAAGTCAATAAAATTCAACATTGAGGAAATTCTCCTCTGGCACACCTGCAATCCAAAAAATAACCTACAATCTTTTTGCCACACCTGGTGGGACTACATTTCATGATTCCAAAATTAAGGAATGAAAAAAAAACTTTTGAAGTTAGAGAGTCACCTAACCAAAAACGTGAGAAATCAGGTGTTGAATGATTTAAAGAAGCTCTGACTCCTCAGAGTCACCAGAGCAGAGATATAACTCCTCTCGATCAAATGAGGGATGGCTTGAAAATGATTGAAGATGTTAGTGAAAACTCTAGTTTTCAGAGTTTTGACAAGTTTAAAGCACTGTAGGAAAGCAATTTCTCATGTAGTAAACTCAATGAAACAGGTGAATAGTATAATTTCTAATACTTTTAGTAGTTAAAACATTATGTTGGATGTAATGTAATCTTTTCCTAAAAATGGTGATCAAATATCTAAACAGAATAACACCTTTAAATCAGTGGCCTAAGATGAAGCTTTTAATTTCATAAGGGTTTCCTTAGAATGTTCTTTGGCCACTGATGATAGGATCAAACCTTCTCACAAGAGGGAAAAGGTTAGCCTTAATGGAATAAATAATCCTATTAGTACTAGTAGTTGGAATATTATTAATAATAATAGGCCTAACCAGCAAATTTTTTGCAAAAATAATCCTACTTTGTAGCCTGAACTCTGTGAACAGGAGATAAGAGGCATGTGGGAAATCTTCCTTAGGGGTATATGCCAAATCCTTAGGCTTATATGCTACTTCCTGAGGCTTCAAGGTTGAGAGGATTTGGTTTAGATGTTGTACCTGATGTGGTACAAGAGTTGTGTGGTCTTGGTCTGCATTAAGTAGGCCGTCCTGAATTTCATAAGCCATATTTGAACATGATTGATAGAGATAATCCTTACCCAAGGTGTTATCATGTTCTTGAGTTTTCTTTATTTTATGGGAAAGAGGGATAATCCACACTTGAACACATTGCCTGTTTTACCATTTAATGTGCTGAATTGGCAAATTATGAAAATTTTTCCAATTTAAAGTTATGATTATTTCCTAATAGCTTAACTTGTACTACTTTTACTTAGTACACTGCACTTCCTAGGAATTCTATTTTTACTTAGCAGTAGATGGAGCATCAGTTTCACACTCAGTTCATCAAGGCTGAACTAGAGGTTTGCATAGCTGAATTATTTAAAGTGACTCAAAGAGCTAGGAAAATGGCAGATCTCTTCATTGCACAGTTCAAACAGATGAGGAACATATGTAAAATCCTTTTAATAGAAACCGAATATGTCAAAATGGCTCAAAGAGGTCTTGATATTGAACTAAGGAAGAAGTTTCAAAGGATGGAATTTTGAGATTTCTATGAGCTTACTGCTAAAGTGAGTGAGTATGAAGAGTTTCTTAGGGAATAGAATCAAAGAAGAAAATCCTCAATGGGAACTTATTTCCAAGAAGTTTCAAATGCTAAGGTTATTGTTGTTGACCTTGCAAACACTGGGTCTTGTGTTTTCCCATTGTTAGAAAAGAAATCTGCAGAAGTTTGGAAAAAATCCCAAGGCTTAAATCCTCAGATGCAGTACACATTTGAGATTTCTAAAACTGTTCAAATATTTGATTTTCTCAAGGAAAAATTCATCAAATTACCATCTTACCGCAAACTTCCAACAAAAGGAAGAATTAAAGGGAAAAGAGTATTGTAAGTACTATAATTCTTACAACCATTCTACTAATGTTTGTTGGGTGTTTAAAAATTTGGTACAAGATCGGATCAATAAGGGAGTTCTGAAATTCTAAAAAAAAGGATGATATGTTGATTTAGGAAGACCCATTCCCACCCGTAGCTTCCATCAACACAATTGACACTAATCTTAGGGTGTTATTGGATGTCAAAAAGAAGCTCAAGGTCAAAGAGGAGAATTGGAACACCCTTGGATAACCCTCTAGTAAATTTGACATTAAGGTGAAATATAGCAGGCCACCATTAGCAAAATCCCCAAGAAATTAATAAAACCTACTGGTTGGAGGGAAAACTCTAAGGAAGTGGTTGGAAATCAAAGAAGAAGCCATTTTATCATAAAAAAAATCCTTCAACAATTGGAGACAAAGCAATCATTGTGGTGGTAGTTGGAGGTCAGCCCCAAGATGGAGTTCCTCAAGTGGACAAGAAAATTTCTCAACTAAATAACAAAAATGTTTTTATAAATCTAATTTCCTTTTTAGTGTCTCAAATAATTATAGGAAAGAAGATGATGTCACTTCCTCAAGATTTAAAAGAAAACAACCAAGGTTCATGGTACCAAAGCCGATACAACCAAGGAGATAGTGGCACCTGGTGCAGCATAAAAAATTTCCTCGGCGCTTAACTCATACTAAAAAAAGGAGATTTCAGAGTCAAAGGGCTATGAAAAGAAGGGAGAAGGAAGAACAAAAGCAAGGCCAAGTGATGCATCAAGAAACAACTGACAATAAATCAAAATTTAGATGGAAGGCCATTGAAGAACCCTATCTTAGCATAGATGAATCAATGAAAAGCTTAAGTTCTCAAGAAGTAGAATTTTGTTGACATTTGGAGAGTGAAGAGGATATAGAATTTGATTCCTTTGATGTTGATGGAGAGCCTCCGCCTTTTAAATGTGCAACCACTTCGGTTATGCTTCCTCAAGATTTCATGACACAGGTTGCTGAGGAAACGAAGTTCCATGACAATTGGGGAGAGAATTCTCTGAAGTAGTAATTCAAGCCACTCAACTAGATCAACCAAAAAGAGTCATTCTTGAGAAGTCTTCTGTGGAAATGAACAAACACATAAAGCCTCTATACATCAAAGCTCACTTGAACAGTAAACCTTTCTCTAGGATCCTAGTGGATAATGGTTCAGCTATTAATATTATACCTCTTAGGCTTTTAAGCTCTCTTAGAAAAAATGAGGAAGATTTAATTTCTATTGACATTATTATTTCAGCTTTTACAGGTGATGTTACTGGTGTTGTTGGAGTTTTGACTATAGAAATCACTTTTGGCAGTAGAAAACTAATCATAACTTTCTTTTTTAAGGAATCAAAGGCTTGTTACAATGCTTTGCTAAGGAGAGATTGGATTCATGCTAATTGGAGTGTATTATCTTCCTTACATCAACTCTTGATTTTTTGGAAAGGTAATAACATTGACATGGTTTGGGCTGACAATAAACCATTTACAACTTATGCTGATAATTTTGAAGCCAAATTTTATGATGTGGACTTGGGACCTCTCAAATTTGCTGGTAAAAAGATGAGTGGAGATCCTAAAAATATTTATTTTTCCAAGCATGACATAAAAAAAAAAGTGCAAGAGCATTCAGATTTAATTTATAAGGAGAAGCTCATTATGCCTTACTCTAAATGGCCGATGGAGGGTCTTATAATTGAAGAAATTGATGATTAAGTACACAAAAGAGGAGTTGGCAGTAGCTGCATCTGCCATTCATAAGCTTTTGATGTAGCAAGGAATAAATAAAATAGCATGTGACAATTTAGAGGTGTATGGTGCAAAGATTATTGATGAAGAAGAGTTTGTTGAGAATTTTGAAGAATCATAGCTTGAAGATGTTATGGAGGCCTGTGAACCCTTAATTTTGCACCTCCATAATTGTCACCATTAAATCCATAATTTTTCAAGGAAAATTTTACAAAGAGAAAACCCTAATTTAAACCATTAAATCCGGCTCATCGATACGAGTCTAACTGTTCAAACTGTCCTCAAATGGGACTCAAAACAAGCTCAAAATTGCAAAAATACCAAAACTGGGTCAAACCGAACCAAACGAGACCAACCAAAATGTATGAGTTTGGTCCCAAATGCATGCGTATGAGTTTGGTCCCAAATGCATGAGTTTAGTCCCAAACGCATGCGTATGGCCCAAAACGCATGCATTTTGGCCCAATGCATGAATTCCAATTTTTCGACTTTTTCCGACATGATTTTCTATAAATTCGACCCTCCAAGTAAGTTTTTGGAATTTTTTTAATGACTTTTTATGCACTTTTCCTGGTTTCCAGACCTCCTCTCAAACAATTACATACACTAGAAACAAACAAACACATTTCTAAAAACCAAAATTTCAATAGGAACACTAAATTTCTGGCATTTCCAATTAGTCAAACAGTTTAGAATCAATCAGTTGCATTCCAAACCGGCTACTAACAGTCCTTTCCAAGCACAATGGAGACATGTTTTGGGTTCATTAAGCCATATGATCCACCGATTCTAAAGTCACATAAACCAAAGGTAAATACAATATAATGTCTCTTATCTTTTGGTTCTGAATTAAGCCCTAAAACTGAATAAGCATTTTTATACTTTCATCAATTAAAATTTATTTTTCTGAAATGAATCAAATTAAAGCCCTAAAATTAGACTAGGCAATCTTATTTATCAAAATAAAATTTTCATTAATCAAACTCTGAATTGATTAACAACTTATCAGTTAATTCTTTTAATAATAAAATGAATTAGCTTCTGAACAAATCAAACCAAACACCTATTATTTTCAGAACAACCCCACTCTTTGCGAGAAGGGAGAACAATGTAAGGTTTGATCCCTATTCAAATGGATATGCCGAGAAGCTTGTTTAAAAGGTAGCAACTCGAAAAATCCTTTTTCCTTTATTTTCCTTTTTATTTTATTTTAATTCTTTCCATTTTATTATTTTTTTTATGTTATGTAGTATTTTTATTATATTCACATTTGTAATAATTTTGGAGAATGCGTGCCTTTCCCAAATCCTTTTAGATTAGAGAAAGGATCCTCTGAGTTGTTATTATTTTGATGTAAAAAATTATTTTATTCATTTTGCATTTATTTCATTATTGGGGATGTGTGTCTTCCCTAGAACCATTTCGGGCTAGAGGAAGGACCTTTATTTATCTTTCCATTTTTATTGCTTTCTGCTTATTTTTGTCATGCATATCATTAATCCTACTTATGCATCATGTTTTGCATGCTTTAACTATCCATTCATCATGAAGTATGCCATGCATACACGAAAGCTAAATTTTAATCAAAACCATACATATTTTTATTAAGCCAAACTTGTTTAGGAACTAAAAAAATCATTTACTAAACATTTTTATCAAATCATGAATCCTTAAACCCAACTATGGTTCGTGGCCTGCCTTTTATAAATTAATAGGGTAAATATCAGATTTTCCTAAAATGGAGTTATGTAAAATGGTTTCTTGATCGCCTAGAAAATAACTTTTCTTAAAATTAAGTGGTGACTCAAACACAACACATATGCACACCAACGAACACATATGGATTGTACTAAAGTGGGACCTACCCAAAATCGCGACGCCATGCACAATCTGACTCCCACGTGGTCGGTTTCTTCGAGCCCTAAACTCAAAAGCACACTGGAAATTCCTGCAGGTTCGGATGGGGCCTCATAGTTGGCGCCTCCACTAGGGACATTTGAAACTGACAAAACTAAGTGGATTATTTTTTGATAAAAATAATTTTGGCTTAAAACTGTATGAAATTAGGTTTCATGAATCACTTCACATGCTCCTTTACTCTAGGAAAACTAGGATAGAAAGTAACATCGAGTGAGCTTCCATCCTTGGGACTGCTTTGTTGATAGTGAAATCATCCAACTGCAAGGCTTACCCTCCGCTCCTTTCGATTGGGATAATGAGGTTGTAAGTAGCCGCTAGACCCATACGAATCTCCTTAATTCACATATGGTTAGGTATACTGCACCTCTAATCGTTGGGGAGCCTTTAAACCACCAAACTCTCATGTAATGATTAGAGTTAACCTTAGGTCCCATGTGCCCTAAAACTTTAATTATATACATGTCATCATGAAACCATTTTCATTCATGCATACATCCATTATGCCATCACGAACCTGAACAAGTGTAAATTCTTTTTAAAGACCAAAATTTAACACTATCGTGAGTTGTGTCTTTGAACCAAGTTTGTCGTGGCTATGTCAAATTGTTGATACCTCATTGTTCTTTGTCTACGCTAAAGGTAACCATGTCTAACATCGAAAGTGATCCCAACCCCATTGCTACTGATGCTAATACTCCACCAACTGACATTGCTACTATGCTAGCTAAAATCCTAAGGAAATAAGACAAGGCTATCAAGAAGTAATAAGAGACTCTGACCTCATGCACCAAGCCCAAGAACAAACCATCATGGGAAAAGTTCAAACCATAATGGTCCAAGTTGGTATCCAACCAGCCTATAATGCATCTACTTCCTCCAATTCTGGCAAAGGTAAAGAGCCCATGGTAGAAGACATAACTCTGACTGCCATCCCCATACAAGCTGACCGTAAGGTTACCACACCAAATGTCCCTCTCACAGATCCTTTCCAAAAGGAGTCCTAAGACCATCCTCTTCTTAAGGTCATGGTCAAAAGGTATGAGGACATGCAAAAAACTCTGACATAATCAAGAAAAGAGATGACATTATACATTCAAAGTTTAAAATGCTTGTCTTTGAGAAGTTCAATGGCACAACCTGCCTCAAAACCTATCTCAAAATATATGATGGTGTTCTTCGCCCTTTAAGCATTTATGGTGAGCTCCTTGCTCAATTGTTTCAACAATCTCTCTCTGGTGCTACCCTTTGATGGTTTGTAAAGATAGATGATCCCCAAAAGTGGACATGAGAATCTATTTGTAAAGCTTTTATAAAGCAATAGAATTACAATGATGAAATTGATGTTACAAGAAGAGATCTTGAAACTATTAAGCAAAATCCCAAAGAAACATTTTCCTCATTCATTATGAGGTGGAGGAAGAAAGCTTCACAAATGGTAAATAGAACAACTGAACCCGAACAAATTGATATAATTGTGAAGAATTTGCTCTTGTGTATCGAAACAGAATGATCACACAATACCTACCAAATTTCAAAGTGCCAATTGCCACTACCTCCCGTATCGAAGACATAATTGATGCCGGGTCCCAAGTATCATCCATTTACTACACCATAAATGGTGTAAGGCAACGAGCAAAAAAATGTTGTACTAAGCCTTAAAGTGTTACAATAGACCCCTAATGCAACACTTTTGGAAAAAAAAATAGTTGGGATTTTGGCCTTTGGCTTTGGGGTCAAAGGCAACACTTTTCCAATCTAAGCCAATGCCTAAAAAAATGTTGCAAAATTTTTAGCTACTGCAACACTTTTGATTAAAAAAAATTTGAAGCAATACATTTGAAAAGCAAATACAACACTTTAAAATGCAACACATATAACAACACTTATTTAAACCATTTCACTACAAAAAAAAAAATTATTGACCCCGAATCGGGGTCAGTAAATGATTTTTTGGGGTCAGTAACGCTCATTACTGACCCCAAAAAATCATTTACTGACCCCAGTATTTCTTCCGTCAGTAAAAAAAATATTACTGACCCGAAAAATTGGGTAAGTAATTACTGATCCAATTTTGTGGTCAGTAATATTTTTTTGAGGTCAGTAACTTTTTTAATTAATTACTGACTCGTTATTGACCAAAAAATTGGGTCAGTAATTACTTACCCAATTTTTTTGGTCAGTAATTTAAATTATTGGGTCAGTAATATTTTCATTAATAACGACCCATTAGCGACGAAAAAAATGCATTTCTGACCAAAATATTACGTCACTAATTTACTGACCAAATAAAATTATTCATTAATTACGTAACAAATTTGTTAAATCCATAATTTATTAAATCCATAAATTAGTCAAAACTAATTTAATTTCACAAAAATTTATTTACAAATGAATTCCTCTATGGA
>CAOJBK010627662.1:0-26662 GCA_948294925.1 Codiaeum variegatum | reverse complement strand
TTTCTTGCGAAAATATGGAATTGTCTTAAATACTACTCAAGATAGTGTTTATTATAAGGGAACAGAGAAACCCCATTCTAGAACCCCGGAAACTTTTAAGAAAAAATATTGTTCATTCAGAATAAACAAAATAAGCAAACTATCCAAAGTACATTTCTAACACATCATGTATAGGTTAGAACACCACCCAACATGTCCCATCAAATCTGGAAAAAGGCCTTTTGACACCTACACTCATGTTGAGGTAAAAGGGGATATAATCTAATTTTCCTCCAATGGATAATTGACATATCCCAATCATCATATACAATCAATGACTTACTACCTCTTCAGTGAATCCATGACCTTTCAAAGAGACATCACAATGGAATACTTCACCAAAAAGGTATAAACAAAGGCATTGGCAACTATTACTATAGACAATATGATCAATATCTTGTAAAAGAATGTCATATGTAGATTTGGTATTCTTACTAGTTTGTGTGTGACAATGGGAAGTAGTTTGACAATGTGTTTAACATGAAAATCCTATAAGGTCTAAAAAGGAGACTTGAAGGCTATGGAAATAAGTGGGCAAAAAAGTTACAGTACATCATATGAGCATACCTAACCACTCCAAAGGAATATTCTAAATAGACTCTTTCCACCCTTACTAATGGAATTGAGGTCGTGATCCCCATGAATATTGGGATACCAAATGGCCGAGTAAATTTTTCTAATCACTTAGGTAGATCCAAAACTAAAGATGGTTATACTAGTCATAGGGTAGATCCAAGGTTCAAGGAAAGCATAGTAAGGAACTGTCTCCCCCTCTTTCACCCAGTAACCACTGAGAGTCTTGAAATATAGTCTTATAGGCCAGTAATAAGGTTCACCTTTCCTCAAAGCAACAATTCTGTCTTCCACCCTAATATGTGCCTTAATCAAATCTTCATCAGTAGGCTAGTATCCTAAACCAAAAGGCAGATTGGGAATCAGGTAGTCAATGAAGGATTTCATGCCTTGTCGATTCTTTCTAAAACCCATTATAGGAAAGTAGTCCATTTTCTTCATGATGTTTGTAATCATCCTATTGCTATAAGAATCAAAGTCAAAGGGGAATGCTTCCTTTATTTATTCAACATCCTTAATGAATTGGACAAATGAGAAGAAATGTAAAGGATATGTCAATAACTCAAGCTGTATTTCTAAGATGAGCACAATGCTTGGGTGTAAACCCTTAATTTCTTACCCGTAGCATCTGTCTTTCCAAGACTAACCAATAGACTCAAACTGGGTTAAAAATAGACTTAGAATGTGTCAAAAACTCAAAAAAAAAAATAGAAAATTGAACTGATCCAAGCTAACAAGTTCGACCTATAATGGAAATGGTGCTCATAAGCACTAGCAAGGCTCGAAGGCACCAACAACACCTGCAGGCTCGAGTAGTGCCCATAGGCCCTTATGGATCTTAGATCTATTTTCACCTATTTGGAATTATTGTAAACAATTTTTGTGGCTTTCAGAGACTAGTAGGACCTTCTTAGGAATCAAAATTTATACTAAAACTCTGTCAAATTCGAGTCATCTTAAAATGAGTTTTCATCATGATTTAATTTTAGCATAAAATATTTTTTATTATTTTTTATGTGTTACAATGGAGAGTAAATATAGTTTCATAAAACCTTCCATTCCTCCCATTTTGAAATTCAAAAGAGCAAAGATATTGTATTTTAAATCCTCATATATATTTTTTAATTCCTTTTTTCCTAAAACTGACTAGGCATAATCACTTTAAAAAAAAATAAATTTTGTCCAAAAATATAAATTTAGACTAATCCCTCACTTAGTTGATCTTTTTAATCAAAATGGTTAGCTTATGAACCATCCTCTTTTCAAATCAAACCTATCTTCATAAGAAGGAAGAATTGCATAAGGTTTAATTCTCATTCCATGGAATACACAAGCACACCTCATCTCGTAGGGTTGCAACTCCAAAATATTTTATTTTTCCTAAACCTGCTTTCTTTTTATCTATTTTGATATTCTTTTTATTTTGCTATTTCATTGTCAATTTCATAATTTGATTACGTTTATTTCTATATAATCCTTTGTTAAGTTTTTCTTACTTAATTATTCTTATGAATTCTATTTCAATTTATTTTCTGAATAAAAGGGAATATGGCCTTCTCATTATTCTATTTTTATTATAATCATTTTGCTTATCGTATTTATATTATGCTTTTTGTTGTTTATTTTGGGGATGTGAATCCTTCCCAATACCTCAATAGTTAAAGAAGAGGACCATTTATCATCTTCTTTTAATTCTTTTTTTTTATTGCTTTCAATTTCCATGTTATATTTGTTATTCATGTTTTCCCCTGTATCATCCTTATTATCATATGTATCTCATTCTTGCATCACTTGATAACTTGTCCATGCATAAGTGAAACCGATTTTAACTGAATCCATATGGATTTAAATCCAAAGGTTAGAAAACTCGTTTTTCTAAAACTGATTTCATAAACCAAACTTATAGTCTCAAAATCTATCTTTTAGTTTGAGATATGTATTTTAACATTTGGCATAATTCTCTGGAATCATAAAAAAGTTCTCTTAACTTACCTTGAAAAGAAATATTTTTTAAAAAGTTAAGTGGTGACTCACTCACAAACACATTACACCTTAACGGGTCCATAGGATGCTCTTCCTATATGAGACTTGAATCGAAGCATGCTCAATCCATCCAAGGACAATGGTTTCCTTAAGTTCACATCATAAGGTGCGCATCGCACTGGCGGTGGGACCTCATAGTTGGTGACTCCACTGAGGACAATTTAAATTTTTAAAAGAAAACTAAAAGTGGGTTATCTTTGGTAAATAGAATCATTTTTGGCTTAAAATCAATATGGACTAGGTTTCTTGCATTCCTTTCACATACTCATGTATATCTAGGAAAATAATAATTGAATGTAACATTGAGTGAGCTTCCCTCCTAAGGACTGCTTTTCCGATAGTAAAATCATTTAAGGTGCACCCACTAATAATATTAATTGGCATAATAGGGTTGCACATAGCTGTTGGGCCATGCAAATCTCTTGGATTCATTTGTGATTTGGTATATCACGCCCCTAGTTGCTAGGTAACCATAAAACTACCAAAACACCATATATTGACCATTAGAACCTTCCCCTAAGGCTACATATACCCTAATATAGAATTTGGTATGTCATCATGAAATCTTTTTCAATCATTAATACACACATCCATGCCTTATGACACATAGAACTCGATAAAAGTAAAAAATTTCAAAGACCATTTTCCACCCTTTCCTTATGAGAACTGCATTTGCTATGGCTATCTCTCACTAAAATGCTGATACCTTGTCTTTTCCTTCCTAAAGGTCACCATCGAGTTACTGTTCGCAACATTTATGAAATTCAACGCGATCATCGTGATTTTTCAACCTACCTGTCTCAATTTTAAAAATCTTTTTATTAATTTCCTTAAGATTTTTTTCTAAAAAAATTAATTTTAAAATTCTTGGATGAGGTTTTCCAAAACAAATTGAAAAAAATAACATAAGTGTTTTTTTAACAAAAGACCCACAATGGGACTATACAGAGAGTCAAAAATATATAACATGACCAAAGTCTGGTCATCAACATCATCATCATCCTTAACAGAGGCATCATCTTAACTAGTGTGCCTCCTGACTATATGAAACTTTCGTTGACTCTCAAAATTATGCAAGGGACTTATGGTAGTAGCCAAGTCCAATTATTGTTGACCCATCAAGTTATGGATCCTAACATATACTTTTGGAGGAACCTAAAATGATAGAGAATAAGTCAGTCAAATTCTAAAATGCATGCATAAGCCAAAATTATGAAACATACATGCTTCTTGAAGTTTAAGACTAAAGGACAAAAACCTTCAAGATACTTGTCTCGATGTAATGACATGCCAATTGACCATTTTTCATCACATTAGGAACCATCTCCCTTATGACAGGAATAGCTCTATGATAAGAACTCGAAGCAATGGGCATTGAAGTACTCCCTCCAGTAGAACCTTTATTAGGAGCAGGTAAACCTTGAGTAGGAGCATGGTAAGTCTAACTGACAGAGCAATACCTTAAGGCCCCAACAGTTGATCTAGTATGGAGAGTATCCACAATCTGAGTCGAGAATAGTGGGGCAATACCTTGTATCAGATGAGTAGCAATTAAATTCAAATAAGAAGAAATCATAATAACTAAGTCCTACTTAGGAACCCAAGAAATCATAATAACTAGGTCATTCCTAGGAACCCGACTCTCCAAAATATCTCGTATGTAGCAACCATAGGCTCTCTTATGATAAGAGGAGTGTCAACTGATACAACTGGCTCAAAAGTCATCTCAGTAAAGAATCTTTCCCCCATATAGAACTCATAGATATCACTGAATCTTAGCAATGTTCGTCTATTAGTAGCAATGATGCCAAACTCATCACGAGTATATTGATTAATCAAACTCTTGGATTGAAATGGTACTAATCCACCTACAAATACACAATAATGGTATTAAATAAACTTTAAATTAGAAAGGTAAAACATAAGTCATTTAGTATGTACCTTAGTCTTAGAGCTAAGGCCTCCATGTACTGCTCAAAAGAATAGATGACAAGCAACTCCTACCAAGTCAAACTGCACTAGGCTTGCCCTATAAGGAGTTTGGTAATTCTCTTAACATGTATATTGGGGGGAAATCCCAGGGAAGTGAGAACAAGCCTAAATCTGCGACACAAAATTAGAAAATCAATAAGAGTATAACGAACATGCTAAGGATAAAGGGAAATACTGACCTCTCAAGCAATCATTGTGATAGGAATGCTAACTCCCTCTAAAGAAGCATCAAACTCATGCCCTTATAAGCAACAACCAAAGAAGCACCACACTAATCATAGTCACCCAACTGAAAAAATCGGCAAGTGAATCCATTATCCGAATGTCCACATGGTCCCACTCATTATTTAGAAAAATAAAGGACAATATAATCAGTAGGCACACTTGCTAAGGTTTATATGGAGTAGGAATGCTAATAACCAAGTCCATGGAACCTAAATAACCTCTAAAGCAATGTCTTTAAGCAAGCCATTCAAAACCTCTCTACTTTAAACAACAACATCAAAAGCAACATAACACCTACCAAACTACATCCCAATCAAATACACCCACTCAACAGGAGTCATAGTCATCATCCTTACAGGTAAATGGAAGGTGTTGTTTGACTCCCAACCTCACTCTACAAGTATAAAATAAGGTTCTTATCGATAGTGTGTTTTCAGTCCATCTTCATTTAACCAGAAACATGAATTAGTGTACATTAGTGGGTGATCCATAAGAAAAGACTCTACATTGACAAAATGAGATCTATTCCCTTTAGTGTTATATTTATGGTCTTGTAAGTGAAATTTCAATCCTTTAAAGTTTTCCTGTTCTTATTTTATTTTGCACTCACTTTTGCACAGGAAAGAATAAAAAGAGAAAAGAAAAGAGAAATAAAGAAAGTAATTACGTACCATGAGAAAAGCAACACCGACTACTCTAAGATCTTATATCTTTTAGTAACTCAGAGTTAGGATCACAAATAGAGCTTCATTAATCTCATCACCAAGTCCCATTATATCATTATAATCACCTGATCCCAATGCTTCCTTCGAGCCAGGTGGTGGCACAAATCTCTCTACTGTGGCAAATAATTCATCCAACTCCTACATAGAGATAGTCTACTATTTGAGAAGGTGGCATTCATAGAGAATTTTTGAAGTAAAATCTAGATGAAAGATAAGAGAATCTAGATATGAGAGAGTGTGAAGTGTGAGGAAATGAAAGGGAAGAGGCCTTTATATAGGCAAAATTTGAAAACTAGTATTAATTACCAGACACTTGGATTTTCACACTACACCAACACTGGCCACCTTGGTGTTTTAAGAAAACATAAAAAAGGCTTTACTTTTCACTTATTATACTAGTGCATAGGAACCCTTAATTTCATACCCACAACATCTGTCATTCCAATACAAACCTGTAAAGTCAAATCCTACTCAAAATGGACTTTGAATGAACCTAAAAACATAGAAAACACAAAAAATTGAACCAAACTAAACTAGATTGAACTGACCCATGCTAACATGATTAACTCATAGCTGAAGCGGTGCCTGCAAGAGCCATTGGGGTCCACAAGCACCAACATCGTCCATAGGCACCAGGGTGCCTGTAGGCCTTCGCAATGCGTGTAGGCTCTTGTAAGTCCCACACCTATTTTCATGCATTCCAAAGTCTCTAAATTGACCAGTCTGGCATGATTATAAAAAATTTTGTGACTTTCAAAGACTAATAAAACCTTCCCAGACAGTGAAATTTATATCGAATCTTTATCGAATTCGAGTCATTTTGAAACAAATTTTCATCATGATTTGATTTTAGCTGAAATACATTTATTATTATTATTTACCTATTACATTTGAGAATAGATCTAGTTTCATAAAACCTTCCATTCCTACCATTCTGAAATCCAAAAGAATAAGGGTGTTGTATTTTCAATCCTCCTGTTTGTTCTTTTATTCCTTTTTTCCTAAAATTGACTAGGAATAATCACTTTCAAAAAATCAACTATTTTCCAAAAATCTAAATTTGTACTAATACCTCACTAGGTTAATATTTTTAATAAAACTTATTAACTTCTAAACCACTCTTTTCAAACGAAACTTACCTTCACGATAAGGAACAATTGCGTGAAGTTTGATTCCCATAGCATCAGATACGTAGGCATGCTCCGTCTTTTAGAGCTACAATTCCAAAATATTTTATTTTTGTTTTTTCCCAAGTTTATTTTTTTATTGTTTCTTTTGATATTCTTTTCCGTTTGCTACTTTATTATCAATTTTACATTTTAATTATGTTTATTTCTATATTAATCCTTTATTTAAGTTTTGCTTATTTAATTGTTGTTATAAGTTATATTTTGATTTATTTTTTGAAGAAAAAGAAATGTGTGCACTTCCTATGGTCTTGTGGTTAGAGTAGGGATCCCTTTTCTTATTTGAATTGTATTTATTATTTTCATTCTTGCCTTTATTTTGCTTATCTTGTTTATTTTATGCTTTTTCTTATTTATTTTAGGATGTGTGCTCTTCCTAGAATCTCAATGGAAAGAGGAGGGGCCCCTTTGTTATTTTCTTTTAATTCACTTTATTTTATCACTTTCTATTGCCATTTTATATTTGTCACTCATATTTTTTCATGCATCATCCTTATTATTATATATATCTTGTTCATGAATCATTTGATAACCTGTCTGATAGAGGTCTTGATTCCTCTAAGTCCAAAGAGGTATTTCTTAGTTGTAGATTAACATAACCTACATATAAAGGATGATCAAGGGTTAAGATGTGGTGTCCAGCAATAACCCTCCGATACTCAAGTAAGTTTAAAGAGAAAGGTTTAGAGTATGGAGTAAGAGAGCGAAAGTGAGATTACTTTGCTTAAAATGAGGAACCTTCTATTTATAGCTTGAGGGGTTCCTATAGCTAAAGGTAGTTGGTTCCTAAAGTCTAATAATGGGATTGTGATGTGACATCTCCATATAGTGTGAAGGATAAGTGTCATATTAGGAGTGGGTTAGGGTCCACGAGGTTGGTGAGGACCCTTCGACATTCGAGGGTGAGAGGCAAAGCTTTAGTAGAGTCCCCCTTCGAGGGTTAAATTTCAGTTTCATTAGGAGGGGGCTTTGCTAAAGCCATGGTTGAGCCATGACTAAATGGATTATGATCATTCTCAACCCATATTAGTAACCCCCTTTGGTTCTACGTACTTGAGAGCCCTAATGATTGAAAAGTATAGCTGAATTGAACTTCAAAAGCCCCATCTAGAGATAATGAAATTTAAATACAAACTAGCCAACTTTGAGATAAGGCCACAATTTTTGAAATTTTAAGACGGGATGGATAAGTGTGGGGGCTTGAACTTCAAGGGACATGTGCAGTAAGTTGGAAATGTTATGTTTTCTCTATATGTTGTGTCTTGTATAATAGGTGTGAGGGGACAATTATGAATCCATAGATCAATGTATTTAGGCTGGTGACACGTGGCGTGATTGTAAGGGGTCAAAATGATTCAATGTACAGTCATGCCTGACCACGTGGGAGTCGTGTTTCCTTATTTATCAGAGCCCTAATGTCTATAAAAACCTCTTCTCTTGGTCATTTTCTTCTTTTACTATTTCCTTACTTTCTTTATGTAAACTAGAGTTCCTCCATTTTTATCTTCTTTGATCTTCTCTTTCTGCTCTCATTTCCTTTACTTCATTCACTTTTATATTAAAAATTACACCAAAGAAGGGTACTAAAGTTATTTATAAGGTTGTTGCTACGACCAAAATGGCAAAGGAAGCTTATCTTGCTAAAAAACCTAAGAGGCAAGGAAAGGGCAAGAATACAGAGGGCTATGTGAGGGATGTAGTTATGCCTACTTTTAAAAAATTAAGCCTCAAGCCTTGAAGTTTGGGGTTTTGAAGAAATTATTACTACACTGTCAAACTTCATTGAGAGGGTGATTTTTTACTATGATCTATGGGTATTCAATACGGACCCTTCTAAAAAGGTGGCTAGGGGGCGAAATACCTATTTATGGTTCTTGGACCACCTGACCAGAGGCCTGCAACTACCTCCATCTCCTTTCATTTGTAAAGTTTTTTATTACTTTGGGGTTAATCCAATTATGCTAACCCCTAACTTGGTTTTGTCTTTGCTTTACTTTGAAGTGGTGTGCTTTTCCTTAGGTTTCATAAATCCTACCCTGAAAATGTTCCAAGCATTCTTTAGCTTGGCTTCCTTTTCTCTCTACTCATAATTGAGTTAGTCAAGTGTCATTTTTCTTGAGAAAGAGTTTCTTCAAGAAGGTAGCAAAAGAAGAGAAATAGTTTTGGATGAGAAGTCATCCAAAGAGATCCAACAAGATGATCATATGGAAATAGATCATCCCAATGAGGAAGTAGCAATGGAGAAAACATCCACTCAGATTCCTCGAAGGTCTAGTAGAATATCTCATCCATCAGAGAGATATGGACTCATTCATGAAAATGAACAAGAGTTGTTCATTTATGAATGTGTTGGTCAAGTTGTTGACCCTAATACTTTTGAAAAGGCTATATCAGATATAGATTCTTCAAAATGGTTAGAAGTCATGAAATTCGAAATAGATTCCATGTATGTCAACCAAGTCCGGGAACTTATTGATCCTCATGAAGGTATTGTAACGATAGGGAATAAATGGGTCTTCAAGTGAAAGATTGGTGCAGACGAAAATGTGGGAACCTATAAAACTAGGCTTATGGTGAAAGGGTTTCGCCAATGGGAAGGAATAGATTGTAATAAGACTTTTTCTCCCGTAGCCATAGTTAAATCAATATGGATTTTATTCAGATTTTAAGCAAGCATCAAGAAGTTGGAATCTTCATTTTGATGAGACTATCAAAGAGTTAAATATCATCAATCCGTGTACAAAAGGTTAGTAGGAGTACCATCACTATCCTTGTACTTTATATAGATGATAGAAAGTCGATCTCTGGATTTATATTTACTTATTATAGAGCAGCAGTTAGCTTGAAGAGTTTCAAGGAACAGATAACTATTGATTCCACTATGGAAGCCAAGTACATATTATTATATGTGATGCAGCAAAGGAAGGTGTTTGGATTTAGAAGTTCATTATTGAACTAAAGTGGTTCCTTCTATTCAGTCACTAGTCTCTCTCTACTACGACAACAATGGAGCCATTGCTCAAGTAAAGAAACCAAGGTCTCACTAGAATCCAAACACTTCAAAAGGCGTTTCTATATTATCTGAGAAATCATTGGATGGGCGATGTAGCCATGCAGAAAATAGCTTTAGCTGGTAACACGGCTGATCCACTGACTAAATCTATGAGTCAAAAGTAGTTAGAGTTTCATATTGAGAAGATGGGACTGAGATACTATAATGAGTGGCTCTAGGATTAGCTCTAGTGCAGGTAGGAGATTGTTAGACCTGTATGCCCTAGAGCACATTGTAAATGTAATAATTGAATCCGAATGCCAATAAAATATTTGTTTTATTTAAATGAATCCCAAATTCAATTATAACTTATATATTTTCCATTAGCATTTTGTATAAGAATCTATTCTTAAGGAGTTAAGAATATGCGTAACAGGTTCTCATTATCATAATGCTATAAAACATGTTTTGGTCATAGAATTATCGATTGGGACATTGATAATTTGGAAGACCATCACCGATATTGTAATCCATTATAAGTATGTGATACTTATAGTAATGGAGGTAGTGAGTCTCATGCTATAGACATGTGATGTTGTGACAACATGTGGACTCTCATGTGATGAGTAAGTTGAACAGGTGACGTTAGACGATGAATACATGGGTTTTACCACAGTTAATATTTAATCATCTAGGTCATAGTTGTGCATATAGTCCTTTGACTTGAGGTGAAATTTATCTAATTTATTGGTGGGTGTAGTTTGTTACTACTTACATACTTCTGCTAGCCACACGGGGGTATATGGCATATGGTGGTTATACTTAGTGATATATTGAGATAAATGTTCTTCAAGAAAGAATTCATTAGCTTGGGTAAACAAGTAAGGATCTTATGACTTCTAGTTCTCCACGATAAGAAATCCTTGGCCAAGGTGGAAAAGATTCACTAGAAAGTGTTTCTAGTATGAATCGAGAATATCGAGGATTAGAACTTAGAAGTAGTCATATGATGAAAACATATAGAGTTTGATAAATAAATGACTTTAGCTAAGATCGGGAATCCATAATGAAGGGACTTGAGTGCATGGTAACGATGTTCATTGGTCCATAGTTATATGTTCATTGACTTGGTCATCAATATTCATTCCTATTTAGGTAGTCGCGATATGTTGTACTAGACATCACTTCCAACTTACGAGACTATTTATAAGATGGCATTCTATACATAGATATAGGAAAAGATTTTTCCTACCTCGTTGCTATTTAGGGCATGAACCTAATGATTCACACACCGTAAAGTATTGCGAAAGCATTGTATATGTATATTATAATTAATATCCAATTGAAATGTTTAATTAACTATTAATTATAATCAAATTGAACTTATGATTAAATTTACAAAGATGCTAGCATATCTTGAAGTTCATTTCAAAGGAGTGTATTTCAATTTAGTCCATTTGTATGAGATACAAAACTTGGAGGATTAAATTGAAATTGGAAAAAGTCATGAAGCAAAGGAATTAGTTATGTGATAACTAATGGTGTAGATTGGAAAGATGATCTCAACTCACTCTCCACTTAGGCTTTGTCATAACATGTGTTTTCATGTAAATCACCAAGTCATAACAAGTTCCCTAATTAGTGAAAGTGAATAGTGACTCATATAGTTAGTGGAGTTGAACTACATATAAAAGGAAAATTGTTTTACCTAAGCACATTAAGTAATAAGCAGAAAGTTTCCAAAACTTAAGTTGAGAGCTTTTGAAGAGTTCCAAAGGGTTTCTAACTTAGAATTTTAGGAATTTACCTTTGCTAAAGAAGTCCAAGGATTTAACACACTCACTTGTTCCCTAACTTGGAATTAAGACTTGAACCTAAGCTAAAAGGCAACCTAGAGAGTTCAAGGATCAAGTCTTGCATCAAAGTGAAGGGGACCTCAAGCTTAGTGTAAGATAGCTAGAGGCTTCACACTTAGGGAGCTCAAAAACGTAAAGGAGAAAGGTATTTGATACATTTCTTCTGCATGCTTTGTGTCATTGTATTTTGTACAAAATTGGTAGATCAAGTTGATGGGTTAAATGTGGTCCACAATGTTCAATTGTTTTATCAAAGAGTTTGATACATGCATGTGAACAATATGTTAAAAATGTTTTAACAAAAATTTATAATGTTCAAATGATTTTCAAAGAGTTTGAAACATGCATATGAATATATTTGTTTAAAGTGTTTAAACAAAAAGTTTTAACTTTGAAAAAAAAAATTAAAATGATGATTTTTTCGGCCTTTTGTTGCGCGACTCGTATTTCCCTTCAAATTGTTTATGCCAAAAAATGCATTTTGGGCTTGAAATCTAAAATTAAATAAATTAGTTAATTTTTAGATCAAAGGCTCAAAATAATTAATTATATTAATTGATTTTTGATTCAATGGCCAAAAAAATCACCAAGCCCATTGAAAGGCCCAATTTTTTTTTATGGTTAAGCATCATTTCATTAGAAAATTCTGGAGAAAGAGACTTGTAATCAAAGTCACATAATGATGTATTAACATTCTCATAGTGACTATTGTCCTTTCATGTATAGGCTGAGGAAGTGGTTCCTCTAATATATAAACAAACATCCAATTATCAAACACAACTTATCAATTCAATCAATCATGAACACATCAAAATATCAACTCAACAACAACAATCAACAATTGAATAAATAAATTTTACAATTTCTAGCTTTAATCCAAGTAGTTCATCAAGCTAAAACTTTCTTTTATTGTCATTATCTTTTTAGCCTTCCTTAGTGTTTTAGTTTACTGTAATCATCATTTTCCAAAGAATCAATACAATAAACTTTGTACTCTTCAATTACAAGTTTTATTTTCATTTGCAATTTAAATTTCATAAAATCCAAATGGTAAAGGAGTTTGGGAATCCACACCATTTGATTATAAGTTGGTATTTTTCCAATTGAGGAAATTCTATTCGGGCACACCTGCAAGTCTAAAAAATAACGCAACAATCTTTTTAGCATGCCTGATGGGACCATGTTTCATGATGCTGAAATTACGTAATGGTAAAGAAACTATTGATGTTGGTGAGTCATCTAACAAATCTTCTGAGGAATTAGGTGATGAACATTTTGAAGAAGCTTTGACTCCTTAGAGCCGAAGCATAGACAAATCTCATATCGATCAGACAGGTGATAGTAGCTTGATAGTGATCGAAGATGCTAGTGAGAACACCAGTTTTTAGAATTTTGAAAAATTTAAAGCATTGCAAGAGGCAATTCCTTAGGTAGTGAGCTCAATAAAACAAGCCAATAATATAATTTCTGATACTTTTGGTAGTTTTGAAAAAATTATGATTGATCCAATGCAATCTCTTTCGAAGAATGCTGATCAAACATCAAAATATGAAAACACCTTAAAATCGATGGCCTAAAAAGAAGCTCCTAATTCTGTGAGAGTTTCCTCAGGCTTTCCTTTGGCCACTGATGACAAGTACAAACCTCCTCATAGGAGGGAAGAGGTTGGCCCTAGTAAAATAAATAATTCTATTAGCTTTAGTAGTTGGGATATTAATATTAATAATAAGCCTAACCAATAAGTTTTTTATAGAACTAATCTTATTTTATAGCCGGAGATTTATAAACAGGAGACTAGAGGCATGGAGGGAACCTTCCTTATAGGTATATGCCAGTTCTTCAAGCCTATGTGCCACTTCCTCAGGCTCCAAGGATGGGAGGAGTTGATTTGGACGTTGTACGTGATGTGGTACAGGTGGTCTTCATCAAGTAGGCTGACTCGAATTTCATAAGCCATATCAGGATATGGTTGACAGAGATAATCCTTATCCAAGGAGTTATTATGTTCCTAATTTTTCTTGATTCTTTGAGGAAGAGAGAAAATCCACCCTTGAACATATTACCCACTTTACCATTCAACGTGGTGAATTATGAAAATTTTTCCAATTTGAAGTTGTAATTATTTCCTAATAGTCTGACAGGCACTAATTTTACTTGGTATGCTACACTCCCTAAGAATTCTATTTTTAATTTGCAGGAGATGGAGCGTCAGTTCCACACCAAGTTCTTTAAGGTTGAACCAGAGGTTTGCAAAGCTAACCTATCTAGAGTGACTCAAAGAGCTGGGAAAATGGTTGATCTCATCATTATATGATTCAAAAGGATGAGGAACAGGTGTAAAATACTCCTACTGAAGATTGAGTATGTCAAAATGGCTCAAAGGTGTATTGATATCGAGTTGAGGAAGAAGTTTCAAGGTATGGAGTTTTGAGACTTTATGAGCTTATTGCTAAAGTTAGTGAATATAAGAATTGTTCAAGGAGGAGAATCAAAGGAGGAAATCCTCAATGGGAACTTATTTCTAAGAAGTTTCTAATGTTGAGGTTGTTGTTGTTGACCTTACAAATACTGGGTCTTATGTTTTTCCATTACTGGAGAGGCAATCCCCAGAGGTGTGGAAGAAATCACAAGGCTTAAATCCCTAGATGTAGTACACCTTTGAGATATCCAAAACTGATTAAATCTTGATTATCTCCTCAAGGAAAAATTCATCAAGCTTCTGCCTGACCATAAGCTTCCAACAATGGATGAAATAATGGGAAAAGAGTATTGTAAGTACCATAATTCCTACAACCATTCTACTAATGCTTGTTGGGTGTTTAAAAACATGGTACATGATCGAATCAACAAAGGAGTGCTAAAATTCCTAGAGAAGAAAGATACATTGTTGATTAAGGAAGACCTATTCTCACTGATTGCTTCCATCAATATAATTGGCATTAATCTAAAAGCATTTTTGGATGTCAAAAATAAACTCAAATTAAAACAAAAGGGAGAATTGGGATACCATTGGCCAACCCTCTGATAAATTTGACTTACAGTTGAAATATAGTAGACCACCATCAGTAAAAATCCCTAGGGAGTCAATAAAGCCTACTGGTTAGGGAGACAACTCTAAGGAAGGTGGCTATAAATCAAACAGAAATCCATTTTATCAAAAAAATCATTCAATAACTGGAGACATAGCAATCTCTATGGTGGTAGCTGGAGGTCTTCCTCAAGGTGGAATTCCTCAAGTCAACAGGAAAATTTTTAAGCTAAAAAATAAAAATATTTTTTATAAATCTAATCCTTATTAGAGTATCTCAAATTATCATAAGAAATATGATGATTTGCAAGCTTTAAGATTCAACCGAAAACAACCAAGGTTTGTGGTATCAAAGCCTGTATAACTAAGTACACAGCGGCAACTAATGCAACATAAAAAATTTCCTCAACGCTTAACTTATACTAAAAAAGGAGACTCTATAGGTGAAGGGCTATAGAGAGAAGGGAGAAAGAAGAACAAAATCAAGGCCAATTGATGCATCAGCAAACCCTTGTTAAAAAATCAAAATTTAATAGAAAAGCCCTTGAAGATCCCTATTTCAGTGATTCTAGTTATGATGCAAATCTTGATGAACCTTTAGAGACTGAAGAGGAGATGAAGATTGATGCTAATGGAGAACCTTTGTCCTTAGAATGTGCAACCACTTCAGTTATACTTCCTCGAGAGTTAATGATACATGATGCTAAGGAAGTAGAGTTCCCTGACACTTGGGGGGCAAAAATCTTAAAATTTTCAGATGAGCATCTAAGTGGTATGGTGGTTCTTGCCACCCGGCCTGATCAACCTAAAAGGGTCATCCTTGAGAAGCCTTTTGTGGAAATGACTAAGCATATAAAGCCTTTATACCTTAAGACTTCCTAGAATAGTAAACCATTCTCTATGATCCTTGTGGATAATGGTTCAACTATTAATATTATTCCTTTTAGACTTTTGGGTTCTCTTAGAAAGAATGAGGAAGATTTAATCTCTACTGACATTAGTGTTTTAGCTTTTACAGGTGAGGTTACTAGTGTCGCTGGTGTTTTGCCTATGAAAATCACTATTGGCAGTAGAAATTCACTCACAGCTTTCTTTGTTATGTATTCAAAGGCTAATTACAATGCTTTACTTTGGAGATATTGAATTCACGCTAACTGGGTGTGTCATCTTCCTTACATCAATTCTTTCTCTTTTGGAAAGGTAATGACATTAAAGTGGTTTGGGATGACAATAAACCATTTACAACATGTGCTAATAATATGGAAGTCAAGTATTATGATGTGGACTTAAGACCTTTGAAATTTATTGGGAAAAAGAGGAGTGGAGGTAAAAAAAAACCTATTTTTCCAAGAATGACATGGAAAAACATGTGCAAAACCATTCAAATTTGATTTACAAAGAGAATACTATCATGCCTTACTCTAGATGGCTGATAGATGGTCCTATAATTGATGATTAGCCACATAAAAGAAGAGTTGGCAGTAGTTGCATGTCTCATTCATAAGTTTCTGATGCAGCAGGAAGTGAATAAAATATGATATAGAGATTATTGATGAAGAAGAGTTTGCTAAGGATTTTGAAGAGTGATAGTTGGAAGATGTTATGAGGCTCCACCAAGCCTTCAAGATAATAATATGAAGTTTAAAATCTACTAGGGGAAATAAATATTGGAACTCCCCATGAGCCATGAATTATATATCAAGAAGATTCTTTTATTAGAAACATATAGGCTATACAATAAAAGAATCAGGAAGAAAAAGTTTAAGGCAGGTGACTTGGTGTGGAAAGTCATACTGCCACCTGGAACAAAAGATAGAGAGCTGGGGAAATGGTCTTCTAACTATGAGGGACCATTTAGAGTGCATAAGGTGTTGGATACCAACAGATAATGGTTGTAAACCTTGGATGGAGAGCCAAACAAGAAGTTTATCGATGGCAAGTACCTAAAAAAAATACTTTCCCACCATGTGAGATTTGTTAGTGAAAGAATAAGTTGTAATTGGCCTATTGGCCAAAATAAATACCAATTCATATTGGTAACCCCTATAAATAAATAAATGAAGTTTATTTAGTATGTGAATAATGTTTTTTTTCCTCAAAAAAATAAAATAATAATAAATTTTTGTCAGTGTGTCTCCTGAATTTTCAATAAATTATGGTAGCATATCTGCTGAATTTTTAATAATTTCTTATGCAAATGCATAGCTATGGTGTTGATGTGTAAAAAGTGTAATGTGAAAATCAATAATTTCCAAAGAGGCTTCAGTGTCTTTCATTCATATTACTCAGGCCCAAGGCCTTCATTAGTACCTGTCCAAGTCACAAAAAATCTAAAAGTTCCCAAGAAAGTTCAAGGTACTATAATTCAACACAAGCATAAGTAAAAGGTGCTAATACTTCAAAATAGACAACATAAATCAAATCACGTCAAATTCAAATCTCTTAAGGCTTTTTTAAGCCTTAAGAAACTTGTGCTTACTCTCTAGTGCTTCTTGTTCTTACTTTTTCCATTCTTGGACAGCTTCTCTCTGATCAGATAGGAGATTCATTATTGCTTTGGCTTTCTCTAGGGCTTGCTTGTATTCAGTGCTCATTAATTTGTTTATCTTCAGCATTTCAACTTTTTGTACTTTCATGGAAGCTACATGCTCATCAAGGGAAACAAGGTGTGCACTTAGCTTGTCAAAGGAAGCTTTGGCCTCAGCTCCTTTGTCATTCATCTTTCTAATTTTCTCTTGCTATTTTTTTTGTATTCAACCTTCTGTTTATTAAAATGAGTCAAGTGATTTGAAATTTCCATTTGCTTAGCACTAACTTCATCAAGGTGAGTGAAGCTCCAAATGATTTTCTCCTTGATTGAGGATATTGCTACTGATTTACTACTTCTTTCCAAGATTCCTAGGTTCTCTAAAATATCATATCTCTAAGTCCTAATCACTGCACCAATTCTTTCATTTGTAACAATTTTCAAAGCATCTTTTGCTTTTGTAATCTCTTCCTCAGTGGTTGTTGTGCTTACATTCTGCATCTAGTCTGAGGATGGTGTATAAAAAAAGATCGAGTCCAAGGAGAGGTCATCATTTGGCATGTCTTGCTAGTTATCTAAATCTTGTTAAAACAAATCAACGTAAGAAGTCTTAATACGCGAGTCAAAAGGCAGTAGATATGGGAAAAATTCATATATAAGTAAGGAAAAGTAAAACTCAATAGCTGGAGGATGAATGGCTAGAGACTGGACAACTAGTGAAGGAAGAGGTGTAGTTCCATTTCTTCTTACTGGATAGGTATATTTTATAGGTGAAAGGAGTTATCTTCCTTAGTGGAAGAGGATCCTACAGAGGAAGAAGAGTCTTGAAGCTATGTATGGACTTCTTTCTCTCTTGTATCAATTGATCCTAAAGTAAAGAAAAATCACAAAGGCAATTCCCTAAGGCAACAACAATAGAGAATATTGAAATCATGGGGAGAAATGAAGAAGACTTACTTAAACCACTAGTTGGCACTATATCCTCTTCCTCAAAGTCCTCAGACTCCTTAAAGCTATCCTTATCTTTAACTATTACCAACTCCTGTTGTTTGCCTTCTTGGCTGGTGTTTGGGCCACCTTTAATCTTGAAGAAGCTCTATTATATGGTCGAGGTGTTAGAGCTTTTGTTGGTTTTGGTACTACTTTTCTCTTATGAGGAACCATAGCTTGCTTCCCCTTGCTGGAACTGTAAGCTAAGGCTTCCTTCTTTTTAGTAGTAGCTTTCTCTTATTTTTCCTTAGAGGCCTCAAGGGTAGCATCATCATCTTCTTGTACCACCATGTAAACATAAAATAAGACATGAATTAGTCCCAAAATTGAACAAAATTAAAAGCAATGTAAAAATTCTTTACCTGGTGATTCCGGGGCTAACTCCACAAAGATTGGGTGTTGAGTTTTCCACCAATGAACATAATTTGTCACATTATGCTCTCCCATTGTAGTAATATGGAAAGTGAGTTTCATAAATGTTGCCTCAATCCTGTATATAAGATACTGGCCAATTATACCTAGATTTTACCCCATTTATTAGCCATTGTCAGTGGTAATTTCCATTTAATTTGTTTGTTCTACTTTTTTTTTCAGTACTTCCAAGTTAAAGCAATGATCCGAAGCAAAGTAGCTAAATACTTTAGACTTAGCACATAAATCAATGAAAAAGGACCAAAGACCAAGCATTTCAGGTAGTCACGAGTAGGCTCACGGGCATGACTAGTGCCCATGAGCCAAGGCATGTCTACTATTTATTAAAGATCAAAGCAAAGGGCAAGGAGGCATGACTCACGGGCAGGCCTCACGGTCGATACTAGAGTCCATGAGTCTCTATGGGGCTACTGTTTCTCATGGAAATTTTGCTTAAGAGCTCATGGTCCATGCTCACACCCATGAGTGGTGCCCATGAGCACTCATAATTTTGCAGTATAAATGCCAAATTACAGCAGAAAAAAAGGATGTCTTAGTTTTCAAAGTTAGAAAAACCCTAAGGCAACCAAGTACATGGAAATAGAGACTAAAGAGGCAACTTTAAGAGAGGATAGCACAAAGTTGTCACATTATGCTCTCCCATTGTAGTAATATGGAAAGTGAGTTTCATAAATGTTGCCTCAATCCTGTATATAAGATACTGTCCAATTATACCTAGATTTTACCCCATTTATTAGCCATTGTCAGTGGTAATTTCCATTTAATTTGTTTGTTCTACTTTTTTTTTCAGTACTTCCAAGTTAAAGCAATGATCCGAAGCCAAGTAGCTAAATACTTTAGACTTAGCACTTAAATCAATGAAAAAGGACCAAAGACCAAGCATTTCAGGTAGTCACGAGTAGGCTCACGGGCATGACTAGTTCCCATGAGCCAAGGCATGTCTACTATTTATTAAAGATCAAAGCAAAGGGCAAGGAGGCATGACTCACTGGCAGGCCTCACGGTCGATACTAGAGTCCGTGAGTCTCTATGGGGCTACTGTTTCTCATGGAAATTTTGCTTGAGAGCTCATGGGCCATGCTCACACCCATGAGTGGTGCCCATGAGCACTCAGAATTTTGCAGTATAAATGCCAAATTGCAGCAGAAAAAAAGGATGTCTTAGTTTTCAAAGTTAGAAAAACCCTAAGGTAACCAAGTACATGGAAATAGAGACCAAGGAGGCAACTTTAAGAGAGGATAGCACAAAGTCATCAAATATCAAGCAAGAATCAATAAGGTATAAAGAGTTTAGAGGATTAAGCAAGGAATCAACATGGGTTTCTTAGTTTCTCTCTCTTCTCTTTTTATTTTCCATTATTTTCATGTAGTTATAAGCTAAATACTCCTTATCTACCTAGATTAGACAAGTATTTATCATTTTTAGGGATTAATCTACATCTTAACTCAATGAGTGTTAAGATTTCTCATCAATTTATGATTTTGATTTAGAATTTCTGCATTTCAACTTCAATAGCATGCTCGTTGATGATTTTTTGTTGTTCATACTTTACTAGAGATAGAAAGTTTGGACTTTGAACATTCAAAATCATATGGGTTTGCTATGTTTACTAAGGATAGATGCATGGATAACTAGGGTTTATGATTTTTCACTTAAATCTTAATGCTTTTCTAATTGAATAGAAGTGAGAAGAGAAGCCCTTTTATTACTTAGGAATTATGGGTTTAATCACTTGAGAAAGGATTACACCTTGATTTTTATGAAAAATCCACTTGATGATTGATTGAAACTTCCATTGAGTTGTTGATTATCTGTGCAAATTAGTTAAATACGAGTCGAAATCTAGGTAGATGCTCTCCATTCTTGATTGTTTATCTTGAGTCTTACATTTCCTTTTACTTGGTTACTTAGTTTAGTTAAGGTTTAAGTTTTTAGTATAAATTAACCCAAAATATCAGTGAACTAAACAATAAAGTATGAGATTGAGTTACTGCTTAGTTTATCGAACATACACAATTCTCTTGGGAGAACGATACTGAGACTTACCCAGTTATACTACTTGATACGACCTTGTGCACTTGAGGGTGTTAGTGGCGGAAGCACATCAAGTTTTTGGCCCCATTACTGGGGATTTATTTTTGGTTTGATATGATTAACATTAGCAATAAATCTAAAACTATTGATTTAGCCTTTTATTTTCTTTTTATTTAATTGTGGTTACTCTTTCTATTATATTTATGGTACCTTTTTAAGACCAAAGCTAACTCCTCTGGCATTCTTCCTTATGATCCAAAACTCGAACGAACTTTGAGGAGGAAAAGACAAGAGGGAGTTAGCTTTGGCCGAAGACAATCCACTTTCGAAGGATCCCGAGGGCACACTCGAGAGAGAGGAAGAGGAAATTGAGGTCGAAGATCTAGAGGTACCCGAAGACAATATGGAGGGTAACAATGGAAATGATGATGTTGAGGGAAATAGGAACTCATCGAGGATAGAGTCAACGATGGTGACAGAGTTGGTAATGGGAATGGCCAAGGTAGTAGAGCTCTAATATGGAGAACCATGCAAGACTTTACAAGAGTGAACCTAAATGATGTTGGAGGTCCTATATGGAGGCTTGGGGTTGAAGAAAACAAATTTGAGATGAAACTGGCCATTATATAAGTGATTCATAAATCATGTCAATATGGAGGTCTAGCCCATTAAAACCCTCACACCCACCTTGATGAGTTTTTGGAGATATGTGACATATTTAAGATGAATGGTGTGTCAGAAAATGTAATCAAGCTTAGGTTATTACCTTTTTCACTTAGGGATAACTTGAAGAAATGGCATAAGTCCTTCCCACCTTGCCACTTTACAACATTGGGATAGTTAGCGGAAGCATTCCTAGAGAAGTACTATCCACCCAAGACAGCTAAATTAAGGCATGAAATTTATTCATTCATCCAACTGGAAGGAGAGTCATTGTATGAGGGTTTAGAGTGATTCAAAGGCTTACTTTTAAAGTTCCCTCATCATGAATTCTCTCTATGGCAACAAATAGAGACTTTCACTAATGGCTTAACATATGCAAATAGGTAAAATTTGATTCAGTCCGGTGATGGAACTTTAGAAGATAAGACATTGAAGGAGATTTGGGATCTAATTGAGCAAATGTCATTGTCATACTACTAATGGCTTCCATCTCCAAGAGTGGTTCCAAGATTAAGGGCGCTAAGTGAATATGTCGAAGATACTATGACATCTCTTTCAGCACAAGTGGAAGCATTGACAACGAGGTTTGATGCATTTACTTCGGTTACCTCTAGGGCATAAGCATCATATTGTGAGAGCTGTGGTGGTGGCCACCACATCCAAGAGTGCAACATGGTTGGTACAAGTGGTTCAAATGGGTCAAGTGGGACTTAAGACCAAGTTAACTTAACGGGAGGCATACAAAAGGGAGGAAACAACCCATACTCTAATAACTTTAATCCCGAGTGGAGAGATCACCCTAATTTTTCATGGAGAAATAATAATGAACAAAGGGGTCCTCCATCGAGATTTCAACAAAGGCTCCAACCTCCCATACAATTGCAAGTTCAAGCCCCTCTACCTAAAAAGACCAACCTTGAGGAGATAGTGGAAAATTTTATGCAATCCTAGGTTTCAAGATCAAGACGAAATTAATAGGAGCACACAAGCCTCCTTATAAAATCTTGAAACACAATTAGGCCAAATTTCCAAGCTTTTAAGTGATAGACAGCCCAGCTCTTTACCAAGAAACACTGAAGCTAACCTAAGGCCAAAAAATAAAGCGATCTCTCTTAGGAATGGAAGATATTACAAGAGGTTGAAAACATAAGGTGGTGGTCCAAGTGGAGGGATAGGTTGAGAGAAAATTTGGAAGTGAGAAGTTGGATGAAGAGGAGAAAGTTCAAGACAAGGAAGTTGAAAGTCCCAAATGTTTGGTTCCAGAGTATAAGCCTCGGGTGCCTTATCTGGTGAGGCTTAAGCAAAGCGCAAAGGACCCCGATTATGGTAAATTTCCCTCTCTTTTCAAGCAATTACATATTAACATTCGTTTGGTAGATGCTCTCTTACAGATGCCAAATTAGAAGGAGTTACTTGTAAAGAAGGGCAAGTTAGAGGAGGTGTCTATTGTATAACTCTCGGAGGAGAGTTCAACGAACTTCAAGAAGCTACCTTAAATGCTTAAGGATACAAGGAGTTTCACAATCCCTTATACTTTAGGTAGCTTAAATATTGAAAGGATTTGGTAGATCTTGGGGCTAGTGTGTGCCTAATGCCATATTAGGTTTTTAAGGCTTTAGGTTTAGGTGAGCCCAAGACCATACATTGTAGGATTCAACTACCAAATAAATCTGTTATCTAACCTAGATGTGTTGGTCAAGGTCGGCCACTTTGTATTTCATCTTGACTTTGTGGTTGTGGAAATGGAAGATAATGTTAATAACTCTCTCATATTAGGTAGACTTTTCTTGGCTATAGCCCGAACCATCATTGATGTGTACGAGGGAAAAATGACCTTTAAAGTTAGGGATGAGAGCATTATCTTCCAACTTCCAAAAATACTTGATCACACACACACCTTTGTACTTCACTTGTTAAAAATTAAAGTTCAAAGGAAAAGTTAGACTTGGTTGAAAAATTTATTGTTTAGTGTGTAACAAAAAGGAAAAAGTGAGCTAGTGATTAAGGAGGAATATCGGAGGAACCCCCAAGAAAGTTAACAATGAGAAGAGGGTGAGAAAGAGAAAGAAAAAGCAAGAAGTAAATATCAAACATAGAGACAAGGTATGGTTGCCTAAGACTCTTCTTGTTTAATGTTTAAGTGTTTTGAATTCAAATATCCATGGTGTCATTAATTTAGCATGTTTAGGGTTTGAAAAACTTAGGTGCCATGGAGGATTTGATGAGTCACTAGAGGTGGGGTGAAAACCCTACCCAACGTCTAGCTAAGACGATGCTAAAGAAGCTATTGGTGGGAGGCAACCCACCAATTTAAAATTTTACTTTAAATTATTTATTTTTAGATTTTCTTATTTTTCTGGAGTAACAAAGAGATATGATGCTTGATTGGAGATTTTTTAGGTGTTAGAGCTCAAGTAGAGATGAAATGGTAAGTGGTTTGAGCCATAGGAGGTGCCAAGACCTGTGGTACTAACCGAAGGGTCAGTTAAAAGTTAAAAAGTTTGAAAAACTATTTTTCAAGGTCTCATGGAATTGTCTCATGCTTGTGAGCTTGCCCCGTGAGACAGGGTGTAAAGAGCAAGTTTCAGGCAGTAGTAACATGTTAACTCAAGGCTTGGGCTCACGTCCATGACCAGGGCCCGTGAGATCAGCATGTGTTATTATCCACTTTTGAATACTAAAAGGATTGGCCTCACAGCCTGGACTCGCAGGTGTGACACATGCTCATGAGCTAGGATCTTCTCATTGTTTCTTAAAATACCCACATGCAGAACTCAAGACTGTGAGGTGTGATTTCCTAGCAAGAATAGTGGGGCCCATCATGAAAATTTCAGTTTTTAAACCCTCTAACACACGCCTACAACCACTTTCATACCACTTTTCTACATCTCTCACTCTCAAAACACTCTAAACTCTCAAAGTATTCAAACAACAAGGATTCAAGATAAAAAAAATTAGCAAATGTTTAAGGACAAATCAGGTTTTCTATTCATTCTCTCTTATTTTTCTTTACATTCTATTTTATTTAGTTTCTTATTAGGGTTTTTGCTAGAATTGCATGCTAGGGCTTAGTTTTTCAATTTTTGTTGAAGTGTTTATGTTTTATGTGTTTATTGTGTTTATCTTTTGGTGTTAATTTCATTATTTTGCTTTGTGTTGTTGTCTTTATGCATGTTTAATTTTAAGATTTTTAGGTTTAATTTCTTGAGATGTTCTTGAAAATTTTTGAGTTTTTCTATGTTTTAGTCCTTAAATCCTTGTAGTTTTCTTATTTTATGAACATTAGGAGTGATTTGAGTGTTTGTTTTGGTTGATTTTGGTGGTTTGAATGTGTGCACGCAACATGTTCGATAAATTGCCAAAGTGGGTTGGGGGTTTGATTTTCCTTGAACTTCAACACTTTTTATGCTATTTTAACTATAAGAACACCCCCATTTCACTTTGGATCAATTTTATTATTGTTTTGCGCATAATTTTATATATTTTCCCTAACATTTGACTTTATTTTTAATCCAAAAATTGCATTTAATGTGTTTGTTAAGTGGTTTTTAAAGAAAACTAAGAATCTATGCAAATACTATGTTATTGGACCGAAAGATGGAATTCCTGAGCTAATGGATATACTTATAGCAAGTTTTTGAGGGTTTTAAAGAGTATTGAGGTGGCACGGGCTGTACAAGACACATCCCAGGTCGTGCCAATCACTGGATCAAAAGATTGAAGAAACTGATTTTTTCATGGGTTGTGCAAGGGACTATGTTCTGGTTCATGCACATTATTGGAACAAGATTGAATTTGGGGTACACCGATAGAGAAATCCATACATGGCAAAAGGGCATTTGCACTGGCGTGCAAACGCGACGAAAATCTAACAATTTTGATACTTTAGAGTATTTTGAGCATAATTTGAGCTACTAATGTTCGATTGAGATGCATAGGGTACCTTTGGAAAGCTAAGAGAAAGATCTACAACTCATATGAAGACCTCAAAGTATAAATCCAATGTTTTCTAGCCCAAATCATCTCACAATCTAAACATATTACCTAGTATAATTTTTAGTATAAGTTTTGAGTTATTTATTTCCCATTTTGATTAGAATTCTTGTTCAACTCAATTTAGCAAATTTTAGGATATTTTAAGTGGTTTCTTAGTCAAGTTTTACCCTATCCCTCAAGGATACATTATATAAAGGTTTTAAAACTTAATTTTAAAGAGCGAGATTCCTAGCCATACAAAATAGAGAATTTAGAGATAAAATCTCTAGTTTTTAGGGTTTAGACTCAATTTCTTCATAGATTTCATAATACTTTCATAGATTTAGTTAATTTTCATTGGATTTTTAGTTTGTGTTAAAGATTGAAGTTGAATTTCTCCAAGGAGATTGGGATTTTCTACTTTTAATTAAGGTTTATTCTTAATTTAATTGCTTTAATTCTGGATTTTCTTTGCATTTAGTGTATTAATCATGATTTATATAAGAATTATTGTGAATTTATTGAGTTTCAAATTAGTCATGAACTAAATTCATTTTTGTCTAGAGATTGAAGCATGAAATAGTCTTGATATGATTAAATTACTATTAATTCCATTCTTAGGTTTGAACCTTTTCTTGATTGAATTAAATCAACGATTATAAACAATTGTTTGATCACCAATTAGTTTAAGTTAGGGTTTGGATGATGGAGCGAGAGTGGAAGTCTAAACCTAGAACTATTCAATTAAGATTCTAAAATGAATTAGGTTTATAAGTTTTAGTCTTAATTCGCTTGAATGATGCATGTTTTCTCTAGATTACTTCTATGAATGCGATAGCTAAATTAGAATGAGCTCTAGTTGGATGATTGTATTGAACATTGGATTGTTAAACTTAATTAATATAATTAATAGTTAATATCATAAAGGATAGATTATGGATTGTCAATTTTCTCTAGGCTCATTCTTATCATTGCATATCACATATTTTCACTGTTTGCTTTTATTTACTTGTTTACATTAATTTTCTAAAATCAAATCCAAAATCCTTTTTACTTATAATTGCACTTTGTGAAATAAATTAATAAGCTAACGTGAGTTCCGTGGGGAAATATGACCTTAGGTTCTTATCCTATGTTACGATAGCCCATATACTTACGGTCGCTATTAGTTAGTAGATTTTGAGGTGAAGAATTGTATGTACGACACTCCGAGCACTTCGTTCTTAATGTCTATATATGTTGTGCTTTTGGTGATAAGTGTGATGTTTGCCAATTTGTTAGCACTGTGATTGAATGAGTTAGTGGGGGCATATTTGCTTAAAAATGCCAAGAATTGCATGCTTGAATTGTTTAAAAAGAAAGGGGGGGGGGGGGGGGGGGG
>CAOJBK010627218.1:0-13960 GCA_948294925.1 Codiaeum variegatum | reverse complement strand
ACTTATTCCATGACCCTAGCTAAGATCGGGATTCCATAATGAAGGTATTCGAGTGCATGATAATTATGATCTAGAGGTCCATGCTTATGTCAAGGATTTGATCACTGACATTCATTTCTAATTGGGTAGTCGTGATATGTTATGCTAGATGTCACTCACGACTTATGGGACTAAGTGTGTAATTAGGTTAACACAGATGATGCATGAGATAGGTTTTGTCACTTTTCCAATTGTCCCCAGTGGAGTCCCCAGTTGTGAGGCCCCATCCGAGTGGCCCACAAGATCTTCCAGTGCGCATTTGAGTTTATGGCTAGAGAAAACCAACCACAAGGGGTCAGATTCTGTATGGCATCGCAGATTATGGGCCAGATCTCACATTTGTGCATCCACATGTGTTCGTTTGTGTGCACGTAGCTTGTTTAGTTATAGAGTCACCACTTAATTCTTTAAGAAAAATGATTTTCTATGGTGATTAAGAAACCAGTTTGAGCTAACTCCATTTTTAGAAAAAATTTAATTATTCACCCAATTTTAGAAAAGGTTCGGCTAGGAACCAAAAGGGGTTTAGGGATTTATGATCTGATAAAAATAATTTTTATGAAAAATAGTTTTAACCATTTTAAATAACAACTTTTGGGTTAAAAAAAAGTGATTTTGGTTAAAATCTTATTTTCGTGTATGCATGGCATACCACGTGCTGCATGAACAGATATCATGGCAAATATGATGCATGAGCAAGATAATATTGCATGTCAGACCATAAAAATGGTAAAATAGGAAAGAAATTAGGGGTTCTTCTTTTAGCGTACTTCAGGTTCTAGGGAAGGCTCACATTCCTAAAGAAAGTAATTCAAATTTAATTACATTGCAAAACAATAACAAAAATCAAGGGATCACCCCTCCAGTCCTCGGTTCTAGGGGGGGGGGGGAACTTTCCGCAAAATAAATCTAACAATTTGAAATAACACTAATCGAAATCATAACCAATTGTAAATAACAAACTAAATGAACTAAGCCGAAGGAATAAAAATAACAAAAGAATAAACCAAAATAAAGAAAAATGCGATTTTGGAGTTGAAACCACGAAATAGCTTGCCGGTATATCCCTTTAAATGGGAATCAAACCCCATGCCGTTGTCCCTTCTCGCGAAGGGTGAGGGTTGTTCTGAAACTAGTGGGTGGTTTGGTTGTGTGTTCAGAAGCTAAAAGATTTTAGCTGATTAAATTGTTAACCAGATAGGCTATTAAACAATTTTGTTTTGATTAATAATAATAAAAAATGATTTTGATGTGAAATAATTCCCTAAGTTCATTTTTGGGCTTATTTCAATTTATTTTTAAGAAAAACAAAATTTTGATAAAATTAAGATTTGAAGGGCTTAACTAGAAGGAAAAGTGGTATACTGTATCTAATTTATCTTTTGCCCGTGGGACTTAGGGATTGACTTTTGGAAGGTTTGACGAACCCATAACACATCTCCATTGTGTTTGGAGCGGATTGCTGAACGTCTGACTGAACTAGAGTTGGGAGAATTGAACTGTGGAACTGATTGAGTGTTTTAGTGATTTCTTATTCTAATGATTTTGATTCGATTCAGAGTGAATTTTGGTGTTTAGAGTGTGTTTAGCAAGTTTTTGGAGACTAGAAAGTGAGTCTGAAATTTTATGTCAAAACTTGTTCGAAACTGCTCAGAAAATGTGAATTTTTAGGGAATTGTGCCAGAAACCTTGGGAGGCAAAATGCGTGTGTTTTGGACCAAACACATACATTTGAGGGCAAATGCATGCATTTAGCCATAAAAGAATGCACTTGCTTAAAACGCGTACGTGTTTGGTCCTGGGTCACTGTGTGCAATTTTTTGGGTTCGGTTCGATCCAATTCGATTCAATTTTTTGGGTTTTGTAGGTCCGTTTGATGTCTGATTTGAGCTCGATTTGAAGCTTTGGGCTGGTATTAATGGGTCATATTTAATGGTACAAAAATTATGGTTCACAGTTTGCTGATGCAGGAGTAACGGGCGCTTGAGTTATTCTGCCACTTCTAGTGATGTCATCTATTTCATCTCCCAAGTGTCTTAAGTCGATGATAAGACAACAATAGTCATTCTGGACTAACCTTCCCAAAGAAGTTTGACCAGTCAGAAGTGAGTATTTTGGGGAGAACAACCTCTCTAAAGAAGATTTGTCCTCTCCAGTGTTGTGGTAATTGCTCAAGGGCACAACATTAGTGATGAGGTGTGTCGAATCCCCTTTCTCAAATTCATTCAAGATTGTGTTCACATTATGCTCTGGTAGGGGATTTGTGCCAATGTTTGTAGTAGGCAATAAAAGCTCATCAACATCAATTAGATCTTGTATTTTGTGTCTAAGGGCCTTGCAATCATCAGTTTTGTGCCCAGGCCCTTAGTGATTGTCACACTTCTCAGACATGTTAAAGTTTTTTTGGCAATGCATTAGGGATAGGCTTGGGCTTCAATGGCTGGAAGGCACCTTTCTCTAAACACTGTTTCAGGGGATAGCTGAGTGTCAATTCCCTTAAGTTGGTGAATTTCCTTCTCTGATCTGTATGGGCTTATAGGCTGAAATGGCATTGACCCTACCATCCTTTAGAGTATTTTTGGTTTTCTTGAATCTTGAGGATGAGGTATGAGTTTTTTCCTTAATGAGGCCCCATCTTTAAGGTGGGTACCAACATGAATCAAGGCCTTGAAATCAGGAATGTAATGTGTCATCATTTTGTCTCAATGTATAGGTAATACATTTTTGACAACTATGTTGATTTGTTCATGTTTTGTCTGCCTGTTTATCATTTCGGAGGCTTTTTTCCTCCATTTAGTTATAAAACAAGAGAAGGTTTCTTTAGGTTTTTGCTTAGTAGTTTTAAGATCTCTTCTCTTAGTATCAACTTCTTGATTATATGAATATTATTTTACAAATTCAGTACAAATTGGCTCCCAATTCAGTTTCTTAGAATCATCTAATTGTATAAACCAGGTAAAAGCTGCACCAGTAAATGACTGTTGGAAGAATAGAGCAAGGAGCTCGCCTTCGACTCCTAAGGGGCAGTGTGTCCCATTATAGATTCTCAAATGAGTGTTGGGGCAAGAAGTGCCATCAAACTTTTCAAAGCTTGGCATATGAAACTTGGGTGGAAGCCTTACATTTGGGAAGGGACTCAAGGCCTTCACGTCTATCACATTTTGTTTCTTCTTTATGGCCTTCATAGTTTTCTCCATCTCTTCATACTTTTTAACCATAGTCTTGAGGAGTGGAAAATCTTTAACCTCTTTTGGGAAAGGGTCTATAGTAGGGGTAACTGGGGTGCTATTTCAATGGCCAGATTGTGGACTCAGAATAATGACTTCTTCAGTTAAAACATCCTTGCTAGAATTGGAAGTGGTAGAATCATGATTGGTGGGCTATATCCCAACTTGAGTTAGCATGGCTTATACTTTACCCATGATAGTTTATTTTTGGGCTTGCATCATTTTAGAGAGGGTCTCTTATTGGGCCTTTAGGGCCTCATCTTTCCTTTGTATGATCTCATCAAGCATTTTGGCAATGTCAACATGAGGAGATGGTCGAGTTAGTGGACGTGGTGCAAAGCCAGTGGCATCAACAATGAGGTTGATGGTGGTGTTGTCTCTAGTATTGGACATGTTGACCTTTGGGATAGAAAAAAAGTAGGGTATTAGATTTTTTGAAAGATAAGGCAATGACATGTAGGTGTGCAAAAGCGTAAGTGTTTGAGGGGTTGGATTTTTCTTGGAATACATTCACTTTGTCCAGTTTTAGTGTTTTGGATGTAGTAATGCATGCATGAATAAAAAATGTTTCATGATGACAGGTAATATTAGAGTTATTAGGGTACACAGGACCTAGGGTCAACTCAAATTATTACATGAGGGCTAGATGGTTTAAAGGTTCCCCAACGACTGGAGGTACGATATACCTAAACACATGTGAATGAAAGAGATTCGTGTAGGTTCAATGGTACGTGCGACCTCGTTACCGAACCACAAGGATTGAAAGGTATGCCTTAAAGTTGGATGATTTCCCTACCGATGAAGTAGTCACAAGGAGGGAAGCTTATTCAATGTTACTCTATATTCGGGTTTTCCTAAGATAAGGAATCATGTGAAGTGATACATGAGACCTACTTTCACACAGTTTTAAGCTAAAGGATATTTTATCAGAAAGTAATCCACTTAAGTTTGATTTAGTTTCCAAATGTCCTTAGTGGAGTCGCCAGCTGCGAGGTCCTGTCCGAGCAGCCTGCATGATCTTCTAGTGCACCTTCAAGTTTATGGATCGAGAAAACCGACCACGAGGGGTCAGATTCTGCATGGCGCTGAGGGCTGTGGACAAGTCCCATATTTGTGCATCCACATGTTTCTATTGGTGTGCACGTGGTATGAAGTATAAGGAGTTAACACCTATTCTTTAAGAAAAATAGTTTTCTGTAGTGATTAAAAAATCATTTCGAAAAAAATTCCATTTTAGGAAAATTTTGATTGATTTGTCCAATTAGAAAAAGATTGGCCACGAACCAAAATGGGGTTCGGGGATTCGTGATATGATGAAAATAATTTTTAGAAAAAATAGTTTTACCATTTTTAATTACAACTTTTGGCTTAAGAAGAGTAATTTTGGTTAAAAGTCAATTTGCTTTCATACATGCAACACCACATGATGAATGAGCAGATATTACCATAAAAAAAGATGCATGACTATCCCATAAAGCGATAAAATAGGAAATAACTTAGGGGTCCTTCCTTTAGTCCATTTCAGGTTCTAGGGAAGGCACACATCCCTCAAGAAAGCAGTAAAATTAAATTACATCGTAAAAATAATTAAATTCAGGGGATCTCCTCTCCAGTATTCAGATTTGGGAGGAGCACACGTTCCCCAATATAAATCCACAATTAAATAACAATAATAACATAAAATAATCACGAATACAACAGATCAAACATGCCTTAATTAAGATTAAAAAGGCTTAATTAATTCACAATTTAAGGGAAAAGAGATACACTGTACCAAATTTTACCTTTTGCTTGTGAGATTTGGGCACTAGCGGGTCATATGACTTTGATAAAGTCGGAGTGAGTCTCTGTTGTGATCGGAGAAAGAGCTGGTGTTTGTTTGTCTGAATTGGAGGTTCAAGAATTAAACTATTGAACTGATTAGAAACAGAGTGCTTTTAGTGAGTTTCTGATTATTTGGACTTAATTGGATGTGGATTGTAGGTTTTAAGTGGTGTTTAGAAGTGTCTAATTGTGTTTGGAGAGTGAACAATACAACTAAAAATAGTTCTGAATGGCTGGAAAAATTGGAATCCAGAATAATTCAGAAAGTTAGAATTTATAATAAAGCATGCAAGAAACCATGGGTCACCACACGCGTGTGTCTGGGCTAAACACATTGCATTTGGTCTAGGTGTATGCGTGTTGGGCCTAGTTGACTGGGCTTGATTTTTCTGAGTCCAATTTGGTTTGTTTCGATTTGTTTTTTTTTTGGATTTTCTAAGTCCATTTGATGTTTGATTTGTGCTTGATTTGAATCGTTGGGCTCATATTAATGGGCTGTATTTAATGGTGAAAAATTTAGGGTTTATAGTTGGTTCTTGTGGAATATTTCACTAAGTGGGTAGAATAAGAGCCATTAGAGATCATAATGGAAGATAAAGTGATCAAATTTCTTTGAAAGAGTATAATATGTAGGGTTCAAAATTCCATACCAGGTGATTAGTTAAAATGGGAAGCTGTTCGATAATGTCAAAGTTGGAAATTTTTGTGATGGCTTGAACATCAAAGAACACTTCTCTTTTGTTGCCCATGCCTAAACAAATGGGTAGACAAAATTAATGAATCAAACCACTCTCCCAGGGCTCATGAAAAGATTAGAACTGTGTGGAAATAATTTGGTTAAGGAGTTACACCATGTTCTTTGGACTTATCGAACAACTTCTAGGGAACATAAGGAAACTCCATTTGCACTAACCTTCAGTATTGAAGCCAATCCCAGTAGACATTGTCCTAGCTAGTGGAATGATACACTACTGTAGTGATGAATGAAATGTCAATAAGCCTTGACTTGTTGGATGAGATGAGAAAGCAAATAGCTATCCAAACATTAGCTTACAATAATAGGACTGCTAACTACTTTAACAAGAAGGTCCAAGTAAAAAACTTTGATGTGGGAGACAAGGTAATGAGCAGTTTAAAAGCAACTCGAAAAAGAGAAAGGATTGGCAAGCTAGCCCTAACATGGGAGGGACCATTCAAAATTTGTCAAGTCATAAGTCTAGGAACTTACAAGCTACAGACCCTTAAAAGAAGTTATTTACCACACACTTAGAATCGATCTTAATAAAATCATACTAGACAGGCCAGTCAGGTCAATCGAACTGTAAATTAGTCACTAATCTATTTTAAAATTATAAAAAAGCGTATGGTAGTGAAACCGAAAAAAAACAGTTCAAACAAGCTAAAAAAGGCAAAAAACTAGTCCAATTCTTAAGTTTAAAAAGTTAAATTTGAAAACTAAACCAATTTTTATTAAAAATAAAAGGAAAACCTACTATTTTACAACCAATTAACGGTCCTAAGTTATAAAATCATTTATATATTTTAAGGTAAAAAATTTAAGGAATAATCATCTAATATACCTAGAATATTTAGTCAATTTTCAATTATACCATCAGTTAAAATTACTTGTAAATCTACCATAACTTTTGAAGTTGTTTTTCAAATCCATCTAACAGGAAACATGGCATATGTTGAAGATTACTTAGTGGGATATGTGGTATGTTTTATTGTGTGCCACATGTCCTGTTAGGTAAATTTGAAAGAGAATGACAAAGATTAGGGTAGATTTGTAAGTAATTTTAATTGATAGTATAACTGAAATTTGATCAAAAGTTCATTGTATATTAAATAGTTTCCCTAAAAATTTATTATCCTAAATTATAATCATCATTTGTGTTTAAAGAAAATAAAAATCATGCGAATAATTGAGACATTAATTAGGAAATGATCTAAAAAAGATTTAAAAATTAATTATGATTTTTTTTATCATACATTAATTGTGCAAATTACACCAATTATCATACAACTTTCTTTGTTAAATTTATATTATAAAATATGTAATTCTTTTTTATTTTTGAATTAACAATCAAATTAGTATTGCATAAAAGAATGAAAAGAAAAAAAAAGTGTAGCTATAAGTTCGTGATTTTGAATTTACAAAACTAAAAAAAAAAAGGGAAGTGAAGGCTTCACCATATTTATATAATTTTAAATTAAAAAAAATTAAATTTTGATTAAAAAAATAAATTTTCAAATGTAATGGCATGATTTATGAGTTAATAAAATATATAATTTTAATTAAAAAATAAATATTATAATAAAATGCGTAATTTATGAGTCAATGAAACATATGATTTCCTACAATAAATATATATTAGCTAAAAGGATTATGATTTTAAAAATATAGAATATATTACTTATTAATTTTGGATGCCAAACCATGAACAGGTTCAACTTCCAGCCCGGTTTTACAAACTTTACTTACAATGTTGAAGATTTAAAAATGTACTACTAATGGTGAATGATTAATGAAAAAAAGTAGCCCCACTTTCAATCAAAACTTGTCTCTTTATACGGAATAACGAAAGACCTACAAGATAGGTGAAAGTTCTTCTAAAGGAGGTGCAAAAAGACCAGCAAGACAAGCGAAAGTTCTTTTAAGGGAGTCATAAAAAAACCTACAATATAGGTAAAAGTCCTACCGAGGGAAGCATCTGAAAGTCCTCACCAAGAAAAAGGCACTTCTTAAGGGGGAAACTAAATCTTTGCCAAGGCAAGGTCTTATACAAGGAGAAATGACAAGTTCTTATTGAAGAACAAAAATCCTCACTAATGAGATGATATTCTCGAAGGGGAAACTAAAACCCTTGTCAAGATAAGGTCTTCTCCACGGAGAAGTAATAAGAATCTTCACTTAGGCGAAGAAATCCCTACGAGGAAAAACTAAGTTCTTGCCAAGGCAAGGTCTTCTCTAAAGGAGAGATGACACAATGACTTACTAAAGACATACAATAAAAATTCCAAGTAAGAAGGAAAATAAGATGAAGCAAAGTAAAACTCAAAAGAAATAAACTTCTAAAGAACTTAAAAGTGCCAAGGCAATGGAAGTCCTTTGAAGAGAAACAATCAAATAAAAACATAAAGTAAATGTATAACACGAAGAGAGAAAAATTATATTTTCATTAATCGAATGAATGTACAAAGTATAAAACAATATTAAAAATGTACAAGTATAGAAAAAAAATTATACAGACTCAAAAATACAATAAGGAGACAAGTATAACTAGGTTGGATGCGAAGGGCTCTTACTTTGATATCTAGTTATTCATTGGAAACACTTGCTAAGGGGTCTTCATCCTTATCTTGTTTGAAGGGAGAGGGAGGGAGCTACAATTTATTTAAGTAATCATCGAGCTCAAGGAACTTGAACATGATTAGCTTTAAATGATGATGCATAGTAGAGATGTCCGAAAAGTCCTTGTCACATCTTTCAAATTATTATTATGGCAAAGAGAAGTAACCTTCTTGTCCCTTGTCTGGATCCATTTAGCCATCCAATTCAAAAATAATTAGTCCTGGATACATTTCTTAATCTACAAAGCATACTGCTCTGCCCTCTGATTAGCACATTTATACACCTCATCCTTTAGGTGAAGATTGTAAGACAATTGGATCTTCTCATCCTCCAATGTATGGCTATGCTACTCTAAAAGCAGTAGGGAGGAGTTCAATCCCTATATCTTTCATCCTTGGGCTTGAACTTGGTTTGCAAATCAACAATCTGTAAGGCCCCAACCTCCGTGAGCACCTCGGGTTTTTGGCCTAAGGAAACCAACTGTAGGGGTCAGATTGTGTAATGGCGTCAGCTGGTCAAGTCTTATATGAGGAGAACCCTTTTTTATCCCTTTAGGTGCATTGTGTGTGTCTGAGTCGCCACTTAATACTTTAGAATTTTTTTGAAAAACTTTTTAAGGTGATTAAGAAACCTTTTAACTCTATAAAAATATTATTTTTATCCAATGGAAAAGAGATAACCTTTGAATCAAATGATGGATTTAGGAACTCAAGATTGATACATAAGTATTTTTAGAAAACAATGTTCATTTTCTAACAGTTTTGGCTCAAAACCATACGACTTCAGTTAAAAGAGTTGTATATATGCATGGAATTTTAATATGGTGCATGAGCAGGATATAACATTTATAATGATGCATGACCAATATTGTATGAATGGATATGATTAAAGTAAAGGAAATAAAAAAAATAAATGAAATAAAAATAATAGGGGTCTCTTCTCTGGCCGAAATGGTACTAGGGAGAGCACACAACCCCAATTAGTAGAAATAAAATGAAATAAAGCAAAAATAAATACATGAAAAAGCAAACATAGAAGGGATCTCTCTTTAAGCCATAAGACATATAAAGGGAACACATTCACCTTAAGAGAAATAACAGCAGAAATGAAAGTAAAAGAACTAATTTACAAAAAAGGATAAATAAAACATGCGAAAAATGATAACAAATTACATAAAAAGAAAAAAAAAAGAAAATAAATTTGGAGTTGCAATCCAAATGGATTTATTGGTACATCTTTTTGAATGGGAATCAAACCCCATTTATTTCTCCCTTCTCGCAAAAGGTCAGAGGTTGTTTTGGAAAAAAAATGGGTTGGTGTTTGTTCAGAATCTAAACATTTTTATTAAAAGAAAGGGTTAACCAATTAGGTTTTTATCCAGTTTAGATATTTTGAGGATTTGAAATACCTATGTCAGGTTTTAGGATTTTAATTAGAACGAAAATATAACATTATTGTTGAGAAGAATTGATACCTTTTGCTTACGGTAACAAGGAATCGACAGATCGATAAGCTTCACAAAACCAGAACAGGTCTTCAGATGTCGAGGGTTTAAGAAGTTTAGAAAAAGATTTCAGTAGGGATTCAGATTATTAGTGTTTCAAGTGAGTATTTAGGTAGAGTATCTCTATAAAAAGTCTTGTTTAAAAGGTGACCCAGGGATCTAATTTATAGAAAACCTGGTCTGGATAGTCAGGATAATTCGTGCACGCCTGGGTGCAGGACCACATGCCTGGCAAGAGGCTCACACGTTTGGTATGGCGTATGCGCTTGGGACTGAGCTCACATGCCTGGTGTGTGGCGTATGTGCTTGGGCATGGATCCACATGCTAGGCCTATGGCTCATGTTCCTATCTCATTGCTCCAGATCGGTCTGATTGAATTCATTTTTTTGGGTCAGTTTGGTCCGATTTGTTTTTATCCAATTTTAATATTTTTGGGATTTTGGGCCAGTTTTGAGTCTGATTTGGTCTCGATTTGGGTCTACGGGTTCGTATTGATGTCCGAATTTAATGGTGTAAATTAAGGGTTCACAATTGCCCCTTATCTGAATTAGTTTCGAGTAGAAGGTGATTTTAATAAGGGTGAACCCATAGGTGTCATGTCCGATTCTAGGCTTGTGATGATGCCATATCAGTTTCTAGACTTGTGACAACACATGTCATCTTTTAGGCTTATGGCCATGCTGTGTCAAATTCTAGACTTATCGCTATGTCAGCTTCTAGGCTTACGATATGCCAAGTTAGGGATGCTAAATGTTGCAATTATCATGTGGATCTTGGTCATCAGGCCATAAGAACTTATGGGCTTGTTGGATGTTAAAGTTGTGCCATGTGAGGCTTTGACCTCGTCAGATTCTAAGCTTGATAGGTAGTTGTAATGCCTTTGCATTATAGATAAAAAGTCCTTCAAGAGTATACCCCAGATATATGTTGGATGATGCTAGGATTTAGAGGGAGACGAATGCTGAGTATGGCCCAATGTAGGTCTTTGTTTTGTAAAAACTTTGCAAAACTTTATTGTTTGTATGAAATTTTAGTTTTTCTTAAAAATTGTGTTGCATTTTACTCATGAAAATTTGTTTTTTTTTTAGTATTTTGTGAGTTACACTCACAAATAGAGCCATACTTCAGTTAAATGATACAAGAACCTTAAAAAAGTTGAGAGAATCAACCTCTGGAAATACATAGTTTGGTACTTTAGGTTGTGAAGATTGATTAGGTACTTCTGAGTGCTTGGGACTCAGTGGAACATGTGCTTAAGATTGTTAATTATTTTGATGGATTAATTATTTTAGAGCCTGTGTTTGGGAAGGCTTTGTTAGTTGGTTGCTTTAGTGAGAAGGCTTTTTAGGTTATATTGACATAGAAGGTGATATGATGAACCTACCTTCCATGGATATGAGATTCAAGGGTATATAAAATGATGTTTGTTTAGGTAATTTGATAGAAGGCTTATGCTTTTGCTGGAATGGTTGAAGAGATTGCGAAATTGGTTTGGATGATACCTTAGATGGTAGTTGTTGCTCCATTAGGGACTTATGATTAACTATGTATTAGATGACTTCACTTGGGGGATAGTCATTAGCTGAAGAAGATCATATCAAGTGACCAAAAAAAGGAAAAAGAGGAATTACAGGCTAATGCAGCTAAGCTACTTATCCCATTGTAAGAGTAGGATCAAGACTCCCATTCTTTATCAGCTCTCCTTATATCAAGGGGTTTAGTTGTATCTGATTCTCACTGGGGAGATATTCTGAGGTGTCCATTGGGAAATGTTGATGTTTGAGAGATCCATTAAAGATGAAATTGGCTTCCTTGGGGAATTGTTATGTCGGAGACATGTTTGGACGATGAAGGGTGAGAGACTTGTCAGTTTTTTTAGGAGGTATACCAGTGATTCCCTTTTGAATAAGAATAAGTGATTTAGAAAAATGTGTATGATCTTCAATGTTCCCTTTGTCATGTTCCTAAAGGAGAATAAGAATTTAATAAAACTCATTATTTTGTTCAATCTCTAATTTTTGCCTAAGGCGTCCTTTCGGGTTTTCAACTTAGCAAGCTGCATTGATTGTTGCCTAGGCCGCCTTTTTTCAGTTTTTAGTCTAGCAGGTTGTATCCTAATTTTTACCTAAGCTGCTCACTTGGGTTTTTAGCTTAGCGGGTTTCATTATTTTTTTTTCAAATTTCTATTTGTTTATTTATTTTTGCATGCACGTTAAAGATCCCATATGAAATTAAGTGAAGAAACTTTGAATTTTATTAAACGCTTTGGACTGTACCCATAAAGGTTACCTATGTATCTCCTTATAATAGATTTCAAAAAATGAAGAACAAAATAATTTTTCGAGAATCAGGTCGATGTAGTAATGATGATGTTGTAAATGCAATTCTTAAATAAAGTATTGCTTGAGTTGATCCAGATTGGTTGAATGATTGAACTCATTGCTGTCGATGTCCATTAGGATGACACCTCCACCAGTCATGTTTTTCTTGATAATGAATGGTCCGCTAAAGAAAGGTCTGAATTTTCCTATAGGGGTCAATATGAGTTGTCTGATTTCTTTAAGGGTCAGGTCACCTTCGTGCAGGTTTCTGTCTTTGACCCATTTTTTTTGAAGTACCTTATAAGCTTGAGTTGTTATTTCTGAGCTTGGTGAAGGGCTTTCAGGCGCTTCTCATCGATGAGATTGAGTTGATTAAATTAGGCCATCTGCTGATCACTTAATTTGGCCTTTTTAGAGAACTTAGGTAGATTAAGCTTTTAATGGGTAAGACTACTTCCATCTCGTATTCCAGTGAGTAGGGTGTTTCCTTGGTGGCTAGTTTGAATGTAGTTCTATACCCTAGGGGGACATTTTGTAGATGGAGATGCCAAATTTTGTGATTGTTGATCATTTTCTAAAGAATGTTTGAGAGTTTTGTTGGCAACTCCTTTGGTTTGTAGTCTATAAAGAGAAGACTTGTGGTGTTGGACTTTTCCTTTAGTAGAAGAGTGGCAACTTCTTTTTAGAAGTGGGTGCCATTTTCTGTGATGATTTTTAAGGGAACACCATATCTTGTGATGATGTTTATCTTAATGAATTGTATGTCATCTTTTTTTTTGAGTCAACGACTTGAGAGGGTGCAGCTTCTACCCACTTCGTGAAGTAGTTGATGACAAAGGGGATATGTGGTTGATTGGCTTGATAAAGCCATGTGGCTATCATTTGGAAACCTATTATTTGATTGGGAGTGACCATTCATCTTTCATGTGCCTATGTTTCTGTTTGATAGGCTTACAATCTGGATAAGTCGAGATCTCATGGATGACGATGCTTGGACTGGGACTGATCATGAACCTTTTGATGTTTGTCTCTATACTATACCTGTTTGAGCACACAAATGTAATGAATGTTGTTTTTGAAATATTAATGGGCTCTTTAACAACGTCAATTATTTAATTTATTTAGTGATTCTCTTTTTCCAATCGATTGAACTCATATTCTGAAGGATGAAATGCAAGTCACACAGTGGAAGCTAAAAAGATTTATGAAAATCTGAGGACATTCAATTTTTTATTTTAAAAAAATTTTATAAAAAATTTACCATGCTAAAACTCTTTTAGTAGGGTTGATTTAGTTATTCATTAAACTCTTTAATAAATTACTAAACCTAGGTTTGGACCCATATTCTTATTAAGGATATTAAACCAATTATTGTATAAAACATAATAGCAACAAAGAAGGAAGGAATGTATCAAATACATTAACTCCCTACTTCATTTAGCTCCTCAAGTGTGAAGCCTCTAGCTTGACTCACATCGAAGCTTTTCCTGATAGCTTGCTTCTTGGTTGAGAAATAGAGACCCTTGGGGATTTGTTTGGACTTTGATTTCACACACACTCACCTTCTCAAGGTTTTAGAAGTATAGTTTATAGTTGAAGAACTCTTCTTCAAAAATAAACTCCCTCTCACTAAAATAGTGTGTAGATTTGAACTTTCTCTCTTTAACTCTTAGAGAGCTTCTCACTCTA